>CAIGQQ010027946.1:0-10796 GCA_903798035.1 Danio albolineatus
ATATATATATATATATATATATATATATACACACACACACTAGATAAATAAGTAAATATAAGAAAAATAAAAAGATAAATAAGTAAATGATTCATTTAAAGTAACAATGTTAAATTTAAATTACTGTCAAATTGAATTACACACAATCATCAACTACAAAATTATGCATTTATATAGTTCACAGTGAAGCGGAGTCTATGAGTTTGTGGTTCTCATGAAGAGCGTTCAGACACGAGTGTGAGAATGTGGGGAGTTTCACCTCACTGTCATGGGCTGGCAGCTGGTGCAACAGCTGCTTGATACGATATCGCTCTCCTGGACTGTTGACGTAGGGAACCTTGTCCTCAGGAATACAGCTGAAGTACTGATAAACCTGCACGGAGAGTTCCACAAGATAAACACATCATGCAGTTTTGAAGTGAAGGTTTTTATTATTAAAATCCAATACTCCATAGCCCTGTGCGAAAAAGTGTTTGCCCCCTAAGCATTATAGCTGGCAGGGCCACCCGTAGCAGGCAACAACTGCAACCAAGCTCTTTCGATAACCTGCGATGAGTCTATTATAGTGCTGTGGAGGAACTTCGGCCCACTCATCTATGCAGAATTGTTGTAATTCAGGCACATTGGAGGGTTTTCAACCAAGGACCGCCTTCATGCTGCAGCATCTCAATTGCATTAAGGTCAGGACTCTGCCTAGGCCACTCCAAATTTTCCATTTTGTGGAAATTCAGCCATTCAGAAGTGGACTTGTGCGTGTGCTTTGGATCATCAACAGAAATTAAAGGAAAAATATACGGAGGGCTAATAATTCAAGAGCAATTAATTATGTATATTACAAACTTATATCATTAAATGTCAGCGTATATCTTGTTGTTGGTCACCTGCTCAGGCTTGATCCCGGGCGGCACCCAGGCGTACTCTTCAGAGGCGCAGCCCGAGTCGTCGTCCGATATGGAGTGCCTCTGGAAGTCGGACACCAGCTTCATCATCATTCTCTCCAGCTGGCCGGGCACCGAGCGCACCACATGCTCCTCACGCACACACTTACAGTGCACACAGATCTTCCTGAGGAAACACATGAGCACAGTAGTGATGAGAGACAGCTACAGACACAAACTCAGTCTTTCTACACAGATCTTTAGCATTTATGATTTAAAATTGATGAATGAATAAACACAAGTTGATAAATATGACAAGTAAATCATACATTTGTGGTAAAAAAAAGGAAGCTATTTTATATTAATAACACAAGGGATAGATGGCACTGCACATCATAGATTAGTGCAAATTCAGCGTTTCCTTTAACGGAAAGACCACCCAAAAATAAAACAGTCACCATCATATCTCGAAAAACTTTCTTTTTTTAATGAAAGACAACAGGAGATTTCAATTTCCACAGTAAAAGTGAATTCAGTCTGAGGTTTAGTTCACAAAGAGCGTATTTTTGCATTCCCTGCTTTTCTATGAAAACACGCACCTGATGAAGTTGCATTTTTGGTTGTGTCTTATGCATGTCACTGAAGGCTGATTTAGACTGCTGTGTCAAGCGCACATGTATGGTCTGATGCAGCCTTCGCGTGGCTGCATGGCTCTCACCGTACACTCAAAAAAATAACTCATTGGACGAACTCAATTTAATTGAGAACAGGATTTCCATCCAATAAATTTCTTTAGCACCAACTAAAAAGAAACTATTTATTCAATTAAATGCAATTGAGTTGGTCCAGCATGATTTTATTAACATAAAAGCTTAAATACATTCATTCATTTTCTTTTAGGCTTGGTCCCTTTATTAATCCGGTGTCGCCACAGCGGAATGAACCGCCAACTTATCCAGCATATATTTTACGCAGCGGATGCCCTTCCAGCTTCAACCCATCACTGGGAAACATCCATACACACTCATTCACAAACATACACTATGGACAATTTAGCCTACCCAGTTCACCTATACCACGTCTTTGGACTTGTGGGGGAAACCGGAGCACCCGGAGGAAACCCACGCAACCACGGAGAGAACATGCAAACTCCACACAGAAATGCCAACTGACCCAGCCAAAGCTCGAACCAGCAACCTTCTTGCTGTGAGGTGATCGTGCTACCCACTAGGCCACCGTGGCACCCCAAGTTTAAATACATTTGTATTTTAATCCACATAAACTCAAAGGTCTGATAAGAAGTCTCTTAGTTATCTTAAATGAAATAAAAGAGCCATTTTAAGCATATTTCATGAGTGACAAATTCAATAGTTTGAGACTGATCTCAGAACTCATTTTAGGACAGTTTATTGCTCACTGAGCATAGCAACAAACCGCATATTTACTAATTAAGCAGCCAACACCCAAAGCATGGGTGCTTCTGCAAGGCGGTAATCTCAAAACTCAACGCATTACATGAAACTCTTCTGAATCTTAACTAAAGTGAGGAATAAACTCTAACAAGTCTTTCTTTTAACTCTAAACACCTAAGTTTCTTTTTTGTCGACATTTCCATTACTCTTAATGCTGAGAACCTCAAAATCCCCTAACAAGGTAGTTTGACCAACACAATCCCTTCATGTTGTCCCAACACAAAACGCTTAGGTTAACTTACAAATTGAAGTGGACTAAACATAAAGCAAACAAATTAGCCAAAGAAATGAAAAGAATTGTGTTGTTTCAGCTCATTTTAAACAGGTAGTTTGAACAAGCAGCAGTAATCTTTTTTTTAGTGTAGCTGACACCGACACTGATGCACCTCTCAAAAAAATTAACTACACAGCGCAATGACGCGTAGCACAAGCTCTGTCATTGGTCGGCTTGGTAGCAGTGACGAGTGTGGGCGGTGCTGAGAGCCGCAAGCCAGATGAAGCGAGTGTTTACAAGTCCCGTGAAGGTGCACCAGATGATTTGTGTTTACCTTATTAATAAAGTTGTTGCACGTCCGCCGGTCCCTGTCTCTGAATTAGCAGGTTTGAGCTACTTGTACATTAAGATCTCTGAAGAAACTCGACACACAGAAACATAAAAACCCGCTGCCAGCTAGCATATTGGAGGTGTTATTGCAGAGCAACACAAACAGCACGCAGAAGTATAAATGCACGACTATGCGCAAGACAGGCGCCGTGGGTCACGCCAATCATTCGACGCAGAAGATTTTGGTAAAACCCAAATAATACAAATGTAAAAATAATTTTTTTAAAAAAAAATCTGAAAAATCTGTTGTGTGTAATAATGGAAAGACACAATGAGAAAGCACTGAACTACTGAAAAGTATTTAATTTCAGTTGCTGTCTGGGCTTTCCTCCTCCATGTTCAGTCATGGCCTATGTTAATTTTTAATATACGCAAGTGCCGTAAAGGTGTCAAGTTTAACCTGGTGCCGTAAAATCAATCTTCAGCAACTGACGCTACTGCTGTGTTGTTAATCTAGTGTAAAAACCCCAGGGGTCGCAATCCAATTGAAATAAATTATATTTTTTCATTCAAAAATAAAAATGGATGGCTATTTATTTGCATGTTGTTATTTAATGTAAATATTAATTACAATTTTTTTATCTTTTGTAGGTTATGGATACAATATGGTAATTGTAATAGTTTGGAAATCACCAAGCAACAACCCTCATTGTCCTGCAACCCCCACTGGGATGGGTGATTTGACACTGTTATTGACACCAGTTTTCTTCGAATAAAGAATAAAGAAACTCAAATAGGACTGTAACAAGTGAAGGTTGATCGATCTCTTTAAAGGTGCAGTATGTGTGTCTGACACCCAATGGTTGAACTAGGTATTGCATTCCTGATTCAAAACACATGCAAGTGCAGGTTGCCAAATTGAGGACATCAACAGGAACGAGTCTGACTCTTGAGCCTAAAGGCTGTTTTAGGCTGATTTAAAGGCGTGTTCTAAATAAAAGCAACGGCACCCGATAGAAGTAATATTTTTCATGTTAAAAGGAGACTTTTGTCCTGACCAACACCTAAAACAGCTTCTATTGGTGGCAGCAGAACAACAGAAAACTGACAATGATCACCTCAGGTACACCTCATGTGCTTTATTCAGTGTTAAATGCTAACAATGTGAGTTTGAATACCATTTGACATGACATTTATTGCCATATACTGAAAGCAGCAGCAGATAGTTGAACTTTAGAACTGTGACTTAGTAAAAACCAACACATAGCAGTGATTCAGCATGCACATTTAATAATGTTAAAGCTTTGATGTGTATTAAATAGATTAGAAAATCAAATCATTTCGTTGGAGTGCAGTGAGTGCACTATTCTGTGCTTCTAAATGGCTGATGCAAACAGCCAAATTACTCATAACTGCACATCTTGTCAAGTAGCGTGTTTTTAGCACACAGGGTTACAATGTAACCTGCACACCTAATGTTTACACTCATAATATTTATATTATTTGCTAATTAATAACCTCATGTGGAACGGAATCTGCTTCTCATTTCAGAGTCTGCTACTGTCCACCGGAGGTCGCATTTCAGTCACGAACGCATGCTTGGAGAGCCTTTTTGACTGAATGAATCAAATACACTGTCTTCCAGCAAGGCATCTCGGGGTTCTGAATTATAATTGGCTAAACTGGCAGTGGGTGGGTTAAAATGATCACAACAAAGACAGCCGATCTGGCACATAATAGACATTTTCAAAGCATGATATATTCACTTAGCATGTTTCTTAAATATTTGCAAACATATTAAGGTATTTTTATGCTTTAGAAGAGTAAAACACTTACATACAGCACCTTTAAATATAGTTTGTGTGCATCTCTGCTCATTTTGATCAAAGTTTCAAATGACATCTACAGTAATTGCATCTACATTCTGTTTTTAAAAACACAGGAAATTCTCAGGCAATGACACACGGCTAACACAGGGTGCTCTAAAGATGTGTAATGTGTAGGCAATGTCTCCTAAAAACCACCACAACAAGAATAGCCTTGTACAGTTGGAGATTAAAGAGATTACAAGATTTATAGGTCATTGCAACAGCACTTCACAAATAATTTGAGGCCATGAATGTGTTGCCGAGAATGTTGTCACAAAAGCAAAAATGATAATCTGCTAGTCGGCATTTACAAAGCACACGTCTTAATATTTGATTATATTTTATATTGTATTACCAACCCACTTTACATATCAGTTCATTTTTTCATCTATTAGATCTGATCTTTATTTTGTATTTTCTATTGGGTTCGGATCAGGTGATTGGCTGGGCCATTCTACAGCTTGATATCTTTCTCTGAAAGCCTTTGAGAGTTTCCTTGGCTGTGTTTGGATCATTGTCTTGCTCAAATGTCCACCCTGGTTTCATTTTTATTTTCCTGCTAATGTAGATGTTGGACTGAAGCAGCCACACCAAAAATCATTCCCGCCACGGCTACATTACAGCTTCTCATTCAAAACATTCAGTAGCTGTTGTTTTTTTAATAGCGGGTTATAATCGCACCAAAACGTATTAAAACGTGAATTATAACAGAGCAAACTTTTCTGTAATCGTAGTAGTGCTGTGCATTATTTGTTTAACCCTTTAAGGTGACATGCTGACTGACTGACTGACAGGTGCGTGATGCATGAGGCTAGCAAACACGACGTATAGCTTTTAGTTATGACGAACACAGTTTCCATAATTATACTTTATAGACAAAGGTCTGTGATTCTGCATACAATGACTCTATTTTGCTGGAGTTTATAGCCTTTCATTTTACTTCAGGACGCATCAATGCCGTTCTGTAGGTCTATTGGAGACATTCAGAAATATTCCAAGCAAATCTAATAAATGTTGGAGATATACTGGTTACATAAACGCACTAAATCACACTTCAGCAGCGTTTATTTGAGAGCGCACAAGAAAAATCGATCTCGACTTGTAATACTGCGTTCACGTCATTTGTCTTTCAAATAACGCCATAAGTAGTTGAAAGATCTGTGTAAAAGGCCTGCCACCACAGCTGGAAAAAATACTAGAGGAAACACTGGTTACGTTATGCCTTGTTAAATAAATCAAATAACACAAAATCAATCAGAGAGCTCAATTTAATGAGTAAATTTCTCTTTTTGTCATTACAACAGAATCATGAGGTGTTTAGTCATTCAAATGTAATTCAACATCAACTTCATCGGCTGTTGGATTCTGACTACGGTCAAACCCTGTCACCAACATTCCTGAACACAAAACCAGTGTTCATGATAACTGTCATTACTCCTCAGAATATATATTATTATTATTAATAACTACAATATTGCAGGCCGGTGATTCATGACCGAAACCACAGGCTTGCGTTAAAGGTGTTGCATCTACTCCTGTCGACGTTTCAAAACTGACCCTCCTTACATTCTGTTTGTGTGTGTGTGTGTGTGTGTGTGTGTGTGTGTGTGTGTGTGACCAATTAAATTTACCAAAAAACAATGATTCCAAAGAAAATGTTTGTAATCATCCAAACCAAACTGTTAACTTGCTCTGTCTGTGCTTTTTTTTAAATCACCAACTATCTATTTAACTCAGAACTACAAAAGATAAGTTGGTTGCAGGTGATGTGATCCACACTTTTTCATTTCAAACACATGACGCAGCGCTGTGCTGCTGATCCGGTGTCTGCTGTTAAAATTCCTCCAGGCCACTTAACCGAAACCTTGAGTCATCTTCGGCCCTGTTTACACTGTCAGCTCTTGATGTCCAGTTCCGATTTGTTGCCTATATCTGATGTGTTTGCCTGTCCATTCACATGCTCTTTTAATTGTGACCCATATCCGATTCATGAGTTTACACTTGCCACACAATTTACGACGTTGCACATGTGTAACAGCGAGTTCTAGCATCTGAGCCACACTAGCCATGATGGAAGAAACTGTCTTGTTTTTAGCTCTGTGAAATATGCGACGTTCACCCAACTTTAAATTGATTTTGAGGTGGAGAAGGGAAAGTGCCGTCATCGCAGCTTGCGGCTATCATTTATATATGGTGTCCTCCACTGACTCATCTCCCCACAGGGCAAGAAGGCAGGTATCTTAAGCCGTCGATCACTGACCACTTTCCTCCTCCATGTTTCCTCTGTCATTGTTGTTGTTTACCGCGTCGGCGTCTCCACACACACTCTTCCTTCTACGTCATTAAACGGTGGAGAAGTACCACATAGTCGCAAGTATAATGATGTACAAAACGGAACGCCTCAATAAATCTGATCTGCCTGTTTACATGACAGTCACATCGTCACAGATTTATATCTGATTTATTCCCACATATGAAGGAGGCCTGAAACCCATATCTGAATATCTGATGCATGCGTTTCTTTCGTGTTTACACGGTCATAGAACAGATCCGATCTGTGTCACATATGAGCAAAAAATCAGAATTGGGTCACATTTAACTGGCTGTGTAAACAGGGCCTTGGAGACTTCACAGAATGTGGACAGGGTGCCATTACCAACAACAACAACAACAAAATGGATGCCGACTACAATAGAATTGTATGTCACTCGTGCCTTTTGCAAATGTGAACTGTAAATAAAAGTGAAATTGCTGCACTGTATATGGCACAACTGTCCTCCAGGCACCAAGAGTTCAAGTCCCAATTCGCAGACTTTTCACTATCCCATCCATCTCTCTCTCTCCAACTTAATTTCCTGCCAAGATACACCGTTTTATCAAAATAAAGGGGAAAAAATCCCAAAAACGAAATCTTTAAAAAATGATATTACAAAACTAATAAATTAGGACGTCATGGGGGCGCAGTGGGTAGCACAATCACCTCACTGCAAGAAGGTCGCTGGTTCGAGCCTCGGCCGGGTCAGTTGGCATTTCTGTGTGAAGTTTGCATGTTCTCCCTGATTGTTTCCCAGTGATGGGTTGCAGCTGGAAGAGCATCTACTGTGTAAAACAAATGCTGGATAAGTTGGCGGTTCATTAAGCTGTGGCGACCCCTGATTAAGAAAGAGACTATGCAGAAAAGAAAATGAACGAATGAACTAATAAATTAAATAATTTATAAAAAAAGAACTAAAACTAAATGTTAGAAAAGTACTATCATGAATAAATTAATTCTTTTAAAATACTAAAAATTAGATAAGTAAATAATCTAAAATTATAATTAAATAGCACTGATTGAACAAACAAACACAACGTGAAAAATAATTTGTAAAAAATAAGACAAAAACATTCCTTCATTTATTTATTTTATTTCGACTTAGTGCCTTATTAATCGGTAGGTCGCCACAGCAGAATGAACCGCCAACTGTTCCGGCATATGTTTTACGCTGCGGATGCCCTTCCAGCTGCAAGCCAGTACTGGGAAACACCAATACACACAAGCACTCATACGCTACGGCCAACTTAGTGGGGGAAACTGAAGCACCCGGAGGAAACCCACGCCAGCACAGGGAGAACATAGAAACTCCACACAGACATGCCAAGGCTCGAACCAGCGACCTTCTTGCTGTGAGTTCAACACACACTTTTAGAACTATCTTTATGGGGACTTCTCAAAGACATGATGATTTTTATACTGTACTTTTTTTAATCAGGAGAAGAACCATATGGTAAACATTGATTACAATATAATTTAAAAGCGTTTTTAAAAAAATCTTGTAATAACCCCCAGTAATGCGAGGTTTTTCCAATTTGTATTTCAATGAGCACCCTAGAAAGTGCAAGTTATAAAGCAAAACTATACATTTAAACGCTTTAAGTTGTGTAGTCATTTCAAAGTAAGAGCAACCAGCACTCGCAGGAAACATTCACAATGCTCCATTCTATGTGATTTATGGGCCGTTTTCATTATGGGGACTGAAAAAATGTCCCCAAAAGGTCAAATTTACTGGTATTTCTATACTTTTGGGGACATTTGGTAATAAATATAAGTTACAAACACGCAGACATGCGGACAAATGATCAGAAAGTGAGTAACAACAAGGCATTGAGTGCACACATAAACACACAGGCATTGGCTTGACACCTCACCCTGACGGAATTACCCTGGCATTGTCACGCCAATTTGGGCATCTATTAAGGACATCATGATCTAATGTTTCTGATGAAGACAAGCACAGCAGGTTAATCCATGACAACTACAGGAACAATGGCTGGAGTCACGGCAACATGAGCTGAGCTTACTTCAAATGACTACACAGCTTCAAGCATTTAAATATATACTTTTGCTCCATGAAATAAAATGCATTCACAATTTATATTTTAATCATTGCTATGGAACTCATTGAAGTATAAAATTGAAAAAAAAAACACATGACTTATTAAAAATTACATGACTTAAAACAATTACACTCACCGGCCACTTTATTAGGTACACTAGTCCAACTGCTTGTTAACGCAAATTTCAAGTCAGCCAATCATATGCCAGCAACTCAATGCATTTATGCATGTAGACATGATCTGCTGCAGTTCAAACTGAGCATCAGAATGGGGAAGAAAGGTAATTTAAGTGACTTTGAACGTGGCATGGTTGTTGACGCCAGACCGGCTGGTCTGAGTATTACAGAAACTGCTGATCTACTGGGATTTTCACGCACAACCATCTCTAGGGTTTACAGAGAATGGTTCGACAAAGAGAAAATATGCAATGAGTGGCAGTTTTGTGGGCGTAAATGTCTTGTTGATGCCAGAGGTCAGAAGAGAATGGCCAGACTGGTTCGAGCTGATAGAAAGGCAACAGTCACTCAAATAACCACTCGTTAAAACCTTGAGGCAGATGTGCTACAGCAGCAGAAGACCACACTGGGTGCCACTCCTGTCAGCTAAGAACAGGAAACTGAGGCTACAATTCGCACAGGCTCACCAAAATAAGACAATAGAAGACTATAAAAACGTTGCCTGGCCTGACGAGTCTTGATTTCTGCAGCGACATTCGGATGGTCGGGTCAGCATTTGGCGTCAATAACATAAAAACATGGATCCATCCTGCCTTGTATCAATGGTTCAGGCTGGTGGAGGTGGTGTAATGGTGTGCGGGATATTTTCTTGGCACACTTTGGGCCCATTAGTACCAATTGAGCATTGTGTGAAAACCACAGCCTACCTGAGTATTGTTGCTCACCATGTCCATCCCTTTATGACCAGTGTACCCATCTTCTGATGGCTACTTCCAGCAGGATAACACACCATGTCATAAAGTGCCAAATCATCTCAGACTGGTTTCTTGAAAATGACAATGAGTTCACTGTACTCAAATGGCCCCCACAGCCACCAGTACTCAATCCAACAGAGCACCTTTGGGATGTGAGCCTCGCATCATGGATGTGCAGCCGACAAATCTGCAGCAACTGCTATCATGTCAATATGGACCAAAATCTCTGAGGAATCTTTCCAGTGCCTTGTTGAATCTACTGTATGCCACGAAGGATTAAGGTAGTTCTGAAGACAAAAGGGGGTCCAACCCAGTACTAGTAAGGTGTACCTTATAAAGTGGCCAGCGAGTGTATATTGTAATCAATGTTAGTGTAGGTACCAGATTCTTCTCCTGATAAAAAATACTTTACACTGCTTTACAAAGTTGAAAGGATAGATAATAAAAACCTTTCTTTATATGGTAACACTTTATTTTGATGGTCCATTTGAGTATTAGTAGACTGTCTACTTAATATCTGGTGATACTGACATTCAACAGACATTTATCTGACTATAAGAAACTTTGCAAGTACATGTCAACTTACACAAACCCTAACCCCAACCTAACAGTCTACTTATAATCTAATGAGAATTAGCAATGTAACTTAAATTCAACAAACAGACCATCAAAAAAAAGTGTGACCCTTTAAACTATTGAACACATAAGAAGATACTTTGAAGAAAG
>CAIGQQ010027948.1:0-25823 GCA_903798035.1 Danio albolineatus
GTATGACAATAGACCTGGCCAATATTCTCTTTTTTTTTTCTTTTTTGTTTTTAAGGAAAGGAATAATTTACAGTCATGCACACGTTGACAGTGATTTTGCCGGTGATTCTTTACACCTTTACCAATATCAAAAGGCTTTTTTGATGCAAAATTCATTTAAACAGCCATGTATTAAGAAACTTTAATAGGCCTAAGCTACTATATAAAAGAAAATCTGCTCAATGTAAAACTAAATAAACTGCTAAATACTCTTGACAGTTACTGTATATGATATTTGACAAACAGTTGACTACAAATGTTACATAATTTTGCTCATTGGTAATTTAATATTAATCATATGATGTCAGTATGCTGCTGTGCCATCAGCCAACCGTTGCATTGCTGATCATGATTTAAGTATCGATCAGGCCTTTTACAACACATAAAGCAAACTCAAAACCAGACATTCATTCAGATATTTTAATCTGATTTGCAAATTTTTTTAAAGAACCTTGAATTAGCCAGAGATCAGTTATCAAGATAAAAATATCCAGGATCTCACAAATCATCTTAGATCGTTTAAATGGGGTATGAAATACTGACCCCTGCTGAGTTACAGGCATGTATGTTCTGGTGCTTTCAAATATCAACATCAATTGGAAAAAATCATTTAGTGCACTAATAAAATGCTCCATTATAACATGATATATCAAATACTTTGCAGCATCACCTCTCCTCATAGGGTCTGTAACGGTCTTTTCTTTATTCTTTATTTCATTTTGTTTATGCATTTATAAAAGAAAAATGACTAGAAATACTGACAATCCCTTTCTATATTCTATTGTTTTTTTACTCCTGAAAAAAGACCTTTGAGTAATTATCTTTAAACAATCTCTCCCTCTCATTTGTACACAGAATTAGACTACCTTAGACTAAATTAGCATGTTATTTACATATTTTTGTTCTTTTGTTCTGTTGATTATGATTACTTCTATTATTCTCATTTGAAAGTCGCACTGGATAAAATTGTCTGGCAAATGATTAAAATAATAATGCAAATCTGCAGTAACTAAAGTATCCAAATTGGCTAACATCAGTCAGCAAGCTAACATCAAACATCAACTTAAAAGAAAATACACAAGCTCTAAAGCAACATTTATTCTGCAAACAGGCCTATTTCTATAAGTCATATTACAACAGCTGGTGAGCAATAACTAATAGCTATTTTACTACATACTTTACCTTAAGGCAGATTGTGCCAAGCTTTTTTTTCCACAAAGGATCAAACAGGATGTCACATGATTCACATCTAGTCAAAAATCTATATTTGGTAGTTCTGTTAAGCATGTTGCTCAAGGTTTTTGTATTATTTTGAGAAAAAAATATTTTTTTTTATTAACTATTTGAGATATTTTACATTTTAAAATGTTCAGTGTATTTAATTACAACCTCCATCTAATAATTTTTTAGTCCAGTTAAGTATATTAATGAAATAAAACCATTTGATTAAATTCTTGCCCCTTTTTCTATTTAATTCTCCCAATAGAGAAAGTTCATGCAAAAATGAAGTATTAATCCAAGACCCACGACGAGACCCACGATCCCAAGGTTCCATAATCCTGGACCATGCTGTATCCTGAGCTGCTGCTTGGTGCATGGCGGAGTAGCAAGCATGAGACTGATTCCTGTGACCCTCCAAGGACAGACGAGCCTCGAGTTCTCCAGTCTCCGGAGCCTAGACTGCAGCTCTGCACAAGACGTCTGGCCATAAGAGAAATGGTCGTGCCCAACTGAGCCTGGTTTCTCTCAAGGTTTTTTTTAATTCTTCGATTTCGCCAATTGGTGAAGTTTTTTTCCTCGCTAATGTCGCCACTGGCTCGCATGGTTCGGGACTTGTAGAGCTGCGCACCGATGGATTACTCTTCGGTGTTTGGACTATCAAGTAGTGAATATTAAACAACACTGAACTGAACTCAAGCATTAATAACTAAACTGACATTTTCAATTTACTATAACCTTCTATGTGAAGCTGCTTTGACACAATCTACATTGTAAAAGCGCTATACAAATAAAAGTGAATTGAATTGAAAAAAGTATTATTTCCCTCTGTAATACTAAAAACTTACAAAAACCTTAAGCAGCATGCTTCACAAGACGACCAAATATAATTTTGTATTATTTTGAGAATAAATTAACATTTTTGATTCAATATTTTAAATTTGAAAACTTTCAGTACATTTAATTACAAACCTCATCTGATTTTTCTCTTTTTTTTGGTGCAGCTAAACATATAAACAAAATAAAACCATTTTATAAAATGTTTGCACATTTCTCCATTTACTTATCTCTATGATGCGGTTAACAGTCAACAGCATCTTCATATCTTATTAAAATGTATGTACATCAGTGCTTCCAATAGGTTTGAAATATACTTGCGGTGGTAGCCGGACTGAAACACACCATTTACCCACATCACATAAATAGTTAACCGTTTTTGACAAACAAAACAATTACATTTCTAACAATATTTTTATTTATTATGACACTGTTATACAATAGTTCTTTTCAATAGGTTGAAGTAAAAAAGAAAAAAAAAAATCTTTTACACTTTTCAGGAGCCATGCGCACCCACTGACAGGTGAAATCTGCTTCTCTCTCTTTCAAGTGCAAAGCAAACTTAAACGCCAAATCATTTTAGATATGTATATAAAACAGCCTATGTAATATATTGACATCATTAAATTAATAAAATATACAGCAAATGACAAATAAATGACAGAAAACAGAAAAAAATATCTGTAAAAATTATAATAATTATTTAAATAAGGGAAATGTGTTGATTAACCATTACTAATGGTTTATATATATTTTGCAGCCAGTTAAGACCAGTTATTTCGTCCTCTCCGAGTATATAGTAGAGTCATTTAGATTAAAGAATTAATTATTTAAAGGGCACCTATGATGAAAAATCTATTTTCTAAGCTGTTTGGACAGACATATGTGTAGGTATAGTGTATAGACCATCATATTGGGGTGATATAAACACACCCAGTCCCTTTTTTTTTTCTCTCTTCAATTTAATAACATAAAAACGGTGGACCAATTGTGTGAACTTTCTAATGACATTGTGTGTGACTCATCATTGCAACTCTCAAATACTCATTGGAAAAGTTCTTACTGTAGTGTTTCTCACAAACGTTCCATGAGATCTGCTTCCTTCACGTCTGTCTGTTGTCTGACGCAGCCGAGGGTGGAGATTGAGGCACGCTGACAGGCACATGGGAACCGTGGGCAGGGAGGACTAGTCTTAAAGGCCCAGTACCAAAAACAGCAACAAGCTGTTTAGAGCTATAAAATACAAACTACTGAAAGCTATAATAAATAATCTGATGGGTGTTTTGGGCTGAAACTTTACAGACACATTCTGGGGACACAAAAGACTTGTATTAAATCTAGAAAAAGGGGTAACATAGGTGCCCTTTAATGTTTCTCTCACGATTGTGCTTACATTGTCACTGGTAAAGCCAAGCGAAAGTAGGCTTAAGTAAAAAGGTAATGCAAAAACGCGAAAAGCGTGAAAGCAAAAGCCGAATCACGGTCATTTTAGGACATTTTGAAACCGCAGCCAGACAAATTTCCACATCTCTGTGGGTCTGCAGGCACGTGAGACTGTCTGTGGGAGTGCTGACAGTGGGTAAACGAGAGAAGATTTAACTACTTAATCGATTGCGCATATTTGGTTATATTGGACAGATACAAAAAAAAAAAAAAAAAGTAAAAATGTAAAAAAATCTGTCATTATATATACTTGGGCGGCCGTTAATATACCTGGCTGGCCCACCCAAGTAAAGTCTCTGTGTGGGAAGCACTGTAAATTTATAAAGCTGTACTTTTTAGTATAACATACTTGTATCTAATTACGGAAAAAACTAATTACCACTTATAAGAGGTGTTTGTAAAATGGGTGCGACAGTAAGGCCATGTCCACACTAATATGTTTTCATTTTCTGTACCATGTCCGCACTAATACGTTTTTTGTTGGAAGTATGAAGTATTATTTCTCTCTGGCATACTGAAAACTTACAAAATCATGATTGAAAGTTCGAACCTGCCCTTATTTAATCATACTAATAGTACAATCTCTCAACACAACTGTCTGGTTTGGATCAAAGCATGTCTTGCAGCATCTGTAATGTGCGTCTCTTACCGTGTGGTAATGTTATGCTGGCTCCATCAACGATGGCTTGAGCAAGTTCGTGGTCGTTGCTCTCAAAGGCCTGGGCAGCAGCTTTAAGTGCATCCCAGATTTCCTTGCGGCCTTCAAAAGCCGGTGCCGTGTCCCAGAATTCATCACGCTTGCTGCGCAGTTGCCCATCCGTCATCGGGTAGTCGCTCTTCCATTTGGGCTTCTCTCTCTTCAGGGGCTGGTTTCGCCCCAGTGCAACTGCAAAACAGAGACAAACAGGTCAAGATCCAATCCACCTTTTCCTACCTCAAGATTCTTTGTGTAAATTATTTAACTTCTGGTAAACAATAAATAATTGGTGAAACTGCATACACTTTTAAGCAAACGGCTCTGGGATCTGCAGTAAGTAACCTCTGAAGGCCAGAGGGCACTCTCATGGAGTAACTCCAAATGCCCATAAAGAAGAAACTCAGGAAATCCCCATAGTGTTTCTAAATAGATTTAACTGCAACTGTGACCACAAATATGTGAATAAGAACGTTAACCTGGGATTTAGGAATGCAGTGTAAAATGCCTGTTCAGGAATACCCAGAATTATTTGTTAGTCCCAGGTTAAAGTATGAGCTAGGGCTGCACAATATATCAGTGTTGAGGGATTATAGTTGCTGAGTGCAGTAATTGAGAATACATGAGATTTGTGGAGTCACTGAGTAAAACCATAGCAGAGTGTAAGTTTATAATTTGAATGCATTTTAAAGGCTTTTCAAGAGAGTTTAAAGCACTCAGGCACAAAAAAGTACAAGATTTGTCATTTCAATTAAGATTGCATTATTACTACAATGAATGTTATTTAACATTTCATGATTCAATTTCTGTACCTGAATACTGTTTGACTCTCCAGAAAACCATAAAGCACTGTTTCTTTTACTTTTTTCTTTGCTCTAATGTAATTATTCTTGCTTGCAGTTTGTTTATTGTTTTTTAAACATGATTCACACACTTTCAAAATTAGCCCAATCCATCTAAATTCAAGATTGGTGAAATTGTATTCATATCGCAATATATTTTGCTAAAAAACAATCACAATGTCGGGTTTTTCCAATACCGTGCAGCCCTGGTATGAGCAGTGTAAAGCGTGATTACAGATAACCCAGGATACCGTTTATCCAGGGTTTAGGATTAACCAGGGTTAACAATTTCAAGTGTAAAAAAGGCTGTTCTGCTTACAATTTCTAGTTCATTTTTTTTTCATTTTTCTTTTTTTTTTTTAAAAAAGGGCAGCGTGAAAGCAAATGGCACCATTTTTTATTTTGATTTTTTTTATGTGTATTTATGTAGCACATTTATTGTGTAGGGCCATACACCCAAAGCACATCACAATATTAAGGATGGGACAACGGTGCCAATGCGCTCACCACACACCAGCAATTGGTAGAGTGGAGAGACAGTGACAGAGTCAATTCGGTGGATGGGGATGACTGGGAGGCCATGATGGGTAAGGACCAATGGAGGGAATTTTACGAGAAGTGCCATGGGATTTTTAATGGCCACAAAGAGTCAGGACCTCGGTTTAACGTCTCATCCGAAAGACGGATGTCAAAAAGATGTCAAAAATCAAATAAAATCAACATTGTGTTTGCTTTAAATCAAAGCATATGAACTAACAGACTTGTCCTGGTGTGAATACACCCTAAAACACTAAACATAACATTGTTTTCATGCTAAATAAAAATAAAAGATGAATATAGGCAATGTATTTTGGTCCTTTTAAACAAAAAAGATTTATTAAACAGATATATTTATTCAAATAATATTTTAGTCATCAAACATATTTAGTTACTTATATAAATAAGATAAAAAAGATAATACATTTAAATTCAAGCAAAGTATTAATATATAAAAATAAGAACTTACAAAATTTCTACTGATTTTTTTCAATTTTTTGCTTCTCTTGACTTTTCCTCTTTCTTAAATTTGTATATATATTTTTTCTCTTCCATATAAATTTGGGTGTACTTGTTTTTTGATTGTTATCGTAAGTTATTTTGTTAGATTATCTCCAGATTTGGATTCAGTGATGACTAATCGCACAAATATAATATTGTATAGCTTCCTATTAAAAATATAAATTTAAAAGATAGATATAGGGCGCCACGGTGGCGTAGTGAGTAGCACGTTCGCCTCACAGCAAGAAGGTCGCTGGTTCGAGCCCCGGCTGGGTCAGTTGGCATTTCTGTGTGGAGTTTGCATGTTCTCCCTGTGGTTGCGTGGGTTTCCTCCGGGTGTTCTGGTTTCCCCCACAAGTCCAAAGACATGTGGTATAGGTGAATTGGGTAAGCTAAATTGTCTGTAGTGTATGAGTGTGAATGTGTGTGTATGGATGTTTCCCAGAGATGGGTTGCGGCTGGGGGACATCCGCTGCGTAAAAAATATGCTGGATAAGTTGGCGGTTGATTCCGCTGTGGCGACCCCGGATTAATAAAGGGACTAAGCCGACAAGAAAATGAATGAATGAATAAAGATAGATATACGCTGAGCACTGTAGCTCTCACTTTTTAGTATTTATATAGATTATTTGTAGCAAAACTGACTGAAAACGCAACCCATAATTTGAAATGTAGTAGTGAAGTACGGAAAAAAGCTGGACAGGCTGTCCAAGATCTGCAACAATGCTTTAAGCAACGGTGTAACCAAATCTACTGCTTAAATAAAATTCCAAAACAAACCAAAAGATGATGATATTAGTCCATTGCTCATCCAGACAGATTTTAGAGCCTGAACGATCAAAGTTACATATGTATTTATTAATGTATTATTAAAATGGAAATGCTTGATAGGCTGATGCATATGGCTGAAACGGAATGAGTTTACTGAAACAGCATGACTTGATCTCCAAGTTTATATTCACAAACCCAACATGGGGTGAAAATAGAAGGAGGTTAACACTTGTTTGAGACGCCTGCCAGTGACATCCGCTCCAGACTGGACTATTGAACAGCGGATTAGTCTAAATTTGGCTCTCGATGAATGTAACCTATAAATAGATAATTGTGAATTTCATGTCGCACTATATTAATAACTTTTTTTCGTTTACGCATTAGATATTTTTATACAAAGAATGTAGTTCAATAATATAATACAATATCTAATACATTTTAGAGCACTGACAGATATGGAAATCATAAAAATAGCATTACATTCTCATTGGAAATTTTTGCATAAGCCTACATCTTTGTGAGAAACAAAATACGTTACTCCGGGTACGTTTCATTGCACGTTTCAGATTACAAATCCACTAGAGTGCGCCGTCTACATTTTTGTGAATCTAAAATGTGTTACTCAGGGTTTGTTTTGTTGTATGTTTCACACATCCATGAGAAGGTGGGGCTTGTTGCACATCCCACAAAGTGACCTAAACCCTAAAACTCAACCAATAGTGTTTCTAAAAGCAAGTGTAAGAGAAACTGCACCGGAGCCACAAACATTTACTTTGATTTTACATTACATTTTTATTTCTTTTGTGGAACTATGCTCCACCAGACTCTTACACGCATGCTTCACATAACAAATAACAAAACACGGTACAAAGTGAATTACTGAGCAAACTGATCCAACAAAGATAGTTAGGTGACGCAAATAGATTCAATTACAAAGTCGAGAAATGCTGACATGCTCAGCTGCTCTAAACACTTTCTTTGTTACGATTTCAATCACAGAATGCACTGCATGAGCGTTTACGCTCAACTTCCATTCCTTATGAATGAACTGATAGAGCTCGCTATGTTGCACTTGGAGCCTCGCGTATGTGTTTTATGTTGTGGAAAAAAAATGTAACTGCATTCTCAATTAATTCTTTATTTGTTGATAATATGTCCCTGTAAAATATCATTAGTGTGTAAAGGAATACTAACTAATGTTATATACTAATGTTGGCGTCACGCTGTCCCATAGCCCTGTAGCAGTCAAACATATGCTTAAGTATGTTTTTGCAATATTATTTTCCTAATGAGCCTGCTGTTTTCAAAAATAGGACATTTTAAATACACATCTATATATAGGATAAGTTAGGGAGATGCGATATGATGTTTTTTTTTATTTTTTTTTTATCGTGAACGATTAAAATGTCTCCACGATCTGCTTTTGAAGGAATATAGTATCGTGCTTATTGTACCCTTTGCAAAACTAGCACCACTGTCTCAATATCAGCTATTGTACAACACAACATGAATTCACATCCAATATTGACTCAGTCGCATACAGTTAGAGTCACGTCACTTATTCATATTGACAAAAGTATGCTAGTTTTGTTTAATATAAAGCCCTGTCAGCGATCATTAACTGTGGCTCTGCTTTTTAGTTTTTTTAAGTGCACACACCTGAGGAAAACAATATGTGCACACCACTACAAAGCATGTCAAACAATGCAAATTACAAGATGAGGCTATCTTTAAAATCTGGACATGCTAAAATTGTCAAAACTATACAAGATTTACATATAAACACATTTGGTTACTGTGTCTAAACTGAAAGGAAACATATTAATATTAATAGAAAAATGTCTAAATTAGGCCTGTCACAATAATCAATATATTGACTTATCGCACAGTACATAGACATGACCTCAATGATTTTTGGTAATGCAATATATATCGCCCATATGTAAAAAACAATTCTTGCAACATTTTAGATGATTGCACAAACTCTCGATCTCTATTGAAGGTGTCAGTGTAAGTATGGTTAAAAAAACACTATAGTATTTATCATAAATGACTTAAGTATATTTTGATGTGGGTGCCTGACAACTGATAATAGATCTGGTAGCAGATATTGCATCCTTTTTACCTTGCATATTTTTTTGTTAACATTTATTATTATTTATTTAGGATATGTGTTTTCACATTCTGATTCCAATGCCTGATCATTAAATTATTAAAATGACTGAATTAAATTAAATATTCTTAAGAATAAATATGATGTGTTCTTTTGAAGAGTGTACTTGCGTTATGATGCTTTTATACTGTCATTCTGGCATTATATAATGACTGGCCTAAAATGGTCTTAAAATGACAATACTATCGTTTATCGCGATATATTTCGGTGCAATATATCGTGCAACAAAAAATAGATAGTGTGACAGGCCTAGTCTAAATAGACCAAACATGCTGCCATCTATTGAGATAATTCACCCCAAATGTTCATTCTGTCAATACTTGCTCACTCTGATGATGTCTATAATCTGTAATAGTTCATTAATTTAATATTTTACTCATTTGCTGTTAATAAAACAACAACAAAACATTTGAAAAAATCATGATAAAATAATGAATCTTGATTTGTATATTTTTGCCAAATCACCCAGTTAAGCAGTTCGGATGAGTAATGGATGGATAATATATAAAATAATGTTATATAATTTGTTTTCATTTACATTATATAGCACTGTGCTTTACACTTTTAAAAAACTATTTGTTCAAACTTATTTTTAATGAGTTGAAAACACAATTCTTAAGCTGTTTAGACAAGTTAATTGTTTTGTTCGATCCACTTAAATTTGTAAAAATGATTAACTGAATAGATTTGTGTTGGGACAACAAAAAGCATTTGTGTGGAACCCAGCATGTTTAACAGCGTACGAGGCATAAACATAAAAAAGTATATATAAACAAAACCAGCAAACTATAAAACACATGCAATTGTACATTCTACAGACACAGTGGAGCCTGTGTCAATAACACAGTCTAGTGTGATGAATGGCACACATTCTGATATACCAGTCCAAGAGAATAAATACAACTGGACAAATAAAAAAATGCCCAAACAAGGCATCTCCCTGCTAGAGGCACAATATCAAATGCCAAACTTGAACACATGACGGTCACAGCTGCACTTCAAAATGCCTTTGCAAAACAGTCACTGTATTACAAAAAAAACACTTGAAATACCACCAAAAACCACCAACAATGCTCAAAAAGCTGTTGAGACTGAATTCAAGAATGTTTATTATGAGAATATAGGGCATGAAAAAAAAGAAAAGAAATTAAATGAACAAAATGGATTTGGTGTGAAACTAAGGCAGTTAGTAAATAAACTTACAGGATTCAAACCTAAAGGTGTCAGTGCAAAGTCTCTGCTGTAAAAAAAGTTCAATAACAGACAAGACAACAAATATTTTTATGTTGATTTAACTTATTTTAATAAGCTAATCAGTTTAACTAAATATTTTAAGTTGTATATTTTAGTTAGTTTGATTTATGTAGGTTGAGATGACTAGAACAGTTTATTTAATTCAACAAAAAAAATAAGTTGGCAATATTTTTTTTTTACAGTGTAGTTACAGATAACAATTAAAAAGAAAATTGCAGAAGACATAAAAGATATGCAGCCAAAGGCTTGAAAAATCTGAAAAATACTTTTACATTTTACAATAGGTCTCCATTAGTTTAAGTTTGTTTATTCATTTACTCACATGAACAAATAATAAACATTTATTACAGTATTTATTCTTCTTCATTCATTTTCATTAATTATGAAAATACACTCATTCACTGTTAGTCCTAATTTTGGATTTTAATAAAGCATCAAACAACAAACTATCATGATGATTTATGTTAAACTATTTGAATAAGTAATAGTATGTCATTGTTCTTAACTAATATTAAAAATAATTATATTTATTTATATTTAATTTGTGATATATTTTACTAGTGCTAGGCAGAATATTCATAATATGAATCATGAGGTTTGTTTTGACATAATACAGTGGGGGAATAAGTATTCAACACATCCCCATTTTTCTCAGGAAACATATTTGTAAGGTGCCTTTTGATTGAAATTTTTTCAAGATGTTGGTAACAACCAAATAAATACATACATGCAAAGAAAACAATACTAATTAGCTTCCAAACTAGGTCATGTGTAATAAAATGAAATGACACAGGAAAAAAGTATTGAACACATGAAGAAAGGGAGGTGTAGAAAGGCAGTGAAAGCCCAGACAGCAACTGAAATCTCTCAGTAGTTTTTCAGCAACCCTCTGCCATTGTAAATTAATATTAGCTGCTTCAGTCCAACATCTACATTGGCAGGATGATGAAGATGAAACCAGTGGACATTTCAGTAAGACAATGATCCAAAACACAGCCAAGAAAACTCTCCAATGCTTTCAGAAAAATAAAATCAAGCTGTAGAATGGTCCAGCTAATTCCCTGACTTTAATCCAATGGAAAATATAAATTAACTATCAGATTTGATAGACGAAACCCATAGAACAATCAAGATTTTTACATTCTGATGAAGTTTGCAAAAAAAAACAAAACAAAAAACACACACCTGCCCCTGCCCCCCCTGTATTGAGTATACATAACATAATAGGTACATGGTAAATGTACATAATAGGGCTGGGCGATGTGGCAAAAATGCTATCTCGATAATTATTTTCCATTCTGAACGATAACGATATATATTTGGATATAAGTAGTTAATGCTTCCAGATTTAAAAGAGTACCCAAACAATGACTGAAGCCACAAAATAAAACTTCCAAGGTCCATTAAACGGCGTAACATTTTCGGCCGCTAAATTTTCAATGGCCAAAAATTCGATGCATCTCTAATATCAACACACAGATTCCAATTGTTGCATATTTCTGCTGTGTAACTGGCTCTTGGATCAGTATAGAGTAAAAAAGTCTAGAGCTTATCATTGTTATACTGTAGACATAAATTTAAATCACAATTCGATATAATATCATTTACCGGCCCAGCCCTAATACATAATAAATATATAATTCACACAAACCTTATGTCAAAACAAACTTTTATCATGGCTACGATTCATCTTTGCCTAGTACTAAATTTTAAACAAATGTAAATATTAAAATGATCATAACATGTAAAGTTTATTTTCATTGTAAAATGCTAACTCATGCTAATTTCTTCATAATTTTTATCTCAGTCTTGTAATTATAGCTAATTAATTATTTATTTTTTGCTATTTAAAAGGGTGCAAATACATCCCATATTGAATAGGAAGTGGTGGTTTGTGGCATGTGTTGTAACATTCTACCAGTTCCTTCAGGAATACATATAATGCAGTAATGGCATTTGCTGAAAGCTAACCCCGAGATGTATTGAACTTTCTATAAACCAGCGCGCAGACTACAGACACACAGACTCCCAGTCAATAATACTGGCAGAATTACCAAGGGCTGAAACCCAAGCAGTTACATCAGAGGGCCTGAGACATCTTTGAGAACGGCAGATTTATTGGGTAAAACATCTGGCTGCTATTATACACAACCTTTGGGTCTGGAACGCAGGATGTAGAGCAACCAAGGCCTGCAATAATGCTACCCAGCAGTGAGATGTTCAGTGATGAGAGACACAAAAACAAACCGTTCAACAAGTATGAACTACCTACAGTACAAAAAGAGTACAACTAACTGCAGCCATTGGCCATTAATAATGCAGACAGAGCCAATGAATCAGTATCGCTCCTTTTATGACCCAGAAACCCAGCCAGAGAGAAACGATAATTCACAAACCTAGAATCAGTTATTGTCGTCTGATACAGCACCTTACTAATGTAAAAAGAGAAGATTTATTTCCTACATTCTGCGTGCTCACTTCCTATTTGTCTGCACTGTGAAACAAGGCTATTGCTCTGCGACAAAACAGCTCGTTGATGACCCCTTCCTGTTGTCAGAGAGCCAGCAACCAATGTTACGTTGTGCCACTAAACTTCTCGTTTGTTACTAAACTTCAACTTCAACAGGGAGGTTAGAAAACTGTCTTCACACAACAATACAAATACGAAAAATAAAAATACATTCAGAAGGTTCATTTTAAGACCCTTTTTTCAAATTCTAAACCAACAGCAGTGGGAATACACATCTTTTTCAATCAAGAGACTTTATACCATGTTTCAGATGGAAGAGAAAAGAATCATGTAGCAGATGGAAGGAGTCTTTTACAGTACAAGTAGGATGGGCGATATTTTATCTTTTGCAATATACTAATTTGCCCAGCGATATAAAACTATTCATTGTAATTACGATAAAACCTGTAATTGTTCTGTGAAATGATTTATTATTGCAGTAGTACAAGGGGGATAGTTTTGCATGTTTGAGCCTGTTTACAAATGCCAATTTATTAACATTCTTTTACTTGAAATTAGGCATGGGACTTTAACTGTTTTCATGGTATTTCGCTGTTTGAAAAAAAAGGTTTTAAAACCGTCAAATTTTTCTTCTATACCGTTCCTAAGGTTTGTGTAAGATTTTTTAATTTACGTTTTAAGCACCACAGTCTTTCTAGTGGAAAAGATATCCAAAAATATCCTTACAATTACAAACAAATCTGTGTTTTTGAAACTAATGAAGACAGCAGAAGTCAATGAATCATTGTAATTATTTAGCCTAATATGTTACTGTTTTGAAATATTATAAATGTTTCTCGAAAATAAAATATTTAGTTCAAAGAGGAAAAAAAAAAAATGTTGTTTTTTTACCCAGACATTAAAAATAATATATTTTAGAGCAGTATTACCGTAAAATTTTTTATCCAGGGTAATCATACTGTCAGAATCTTATACCGGCCCATGCCTACATGAAATTCACCTGATAACACCAGTCGCGTGTTTAAAATTAGGGCAATTAATTAAACAAATGTAAATCATGATTTGACGATTTCTAAATCAAGACCAAGTTGCGAATTACTTCAGACAAGTAGCGCGATCATACAGCAATACAGCATACAGCAATACCCCTTTCACACAGCAATACCGGTAAATAATGGTTCATTTGAATGTGTATTGCAAGATAGAGCTGGTTCAGTACTTCCTATTACGGTCTATAATCTACACAAATGCAGCTGCATCCTGAAGTTGCCACAAATCACTGATTTTAAACTCTATACCAGGCATGCCCAAATTAGGGCCCTCTCGCCAAAGCTGGCCCATTGTAGTCTTTGATTTGGCCCACCATCCCATCTGAGAGGAGAGGGAGTATGATGGGGCAAATGCATTTAACACAGAGATCAATGTTTTCTAATTAATTGTTACCTTTTTTTATTTGTTTTATTGCTGAGCTACAAAAAAGCAAACTGAAACTAAATGTTTCAATTAAATGTTGTAAATGAATCAGATTTTTTAAAATGTAAATAATGTCTCTCAACAAGACTATGCAGAAAACATCGGCGAGCAAATCAAGGCAAAAACTAGTGTAATTCTGTTATAAATTATTTTGTTTTGTTTTTACTTTAATAAGTTTATTATGTTATGTATTAGTACTGTAATATAAAGCAGTGTTTTCTAGTCATTTTTAAACATTATTAAATAAATTAGGAAATTATTCACGGCAACTATATTTACCTTCGGCCCTCCAGCATCAATCATGTTTGGTTTTTGGCCCGTCATAAGAAAAAGTTTGGGCACCCCTGCTCTATACAAAAGCAAGAACTTTGTATGACAGTAGAGCATGTGGATATGCTAACAACTTGATTTTCTGAATAGGTATATAAACATGAGTGAACAAATACTGAATAAATCGTTTTTATCAGCGCCACGGATGTGATCCAAGACCCGTGACGAAACGATCCCAAGGTTCCATAATCCTGGACCAGGCTGTATCCTGAGCAGCTGCTTTTGTGCATGGAGGAGTGGACAGCTTGAGACGGATTCCTTTGACGCTCCAACGACACACGAGTCTGTTTCAATTTACTGTAACTTTCTATGTGAAGCTGCTTTGACATAATCTACATTGTAAAAGCGCTATACAAATAAAGGTGAACTGAATTGATCAGATCAAACAAGTATGAATGAATTCATGAATAGAAACAAACAATTAGAAATGTAACAGAATGTGTCAAATTTTGGATGAATAAATCAAACACTGTACACCCAATCAAACTGTGATGTGAATTATAGTGTCTGTGAGTATTAAACCACAAAAAAGAAAGAACGCCGCAGTTTCTTCTATACCAGGGATGTCCAGACTCGGTCCTGGAGGGCCGGTGTCCTGCAAAGTTTAGTTTCAACCCCGATCAGACACACCTGGGCTAGCTAATCAAGCTCTAACTAGGCTTTCTAGAAACATCCCAGCAGGTGTGTTGAGGCAAGTTGGAGCTAAAATCTGCAGGACACCGGCCCTCCAGGACCAAGTTTGGACATGTCTGTTCTACACAGTACTTAAGCATGGTTTCCGCCACATTCATTCTTGCATGGAAGGGCGCCACACCAAAATTCACCCCGCCATGGCTGCATTACAGCTTCTCGTTCAAATCAATCAGTCGTTGTTTTTTTAATAGCGGGTTATAATCACACCAAAATGTATTAAAAGGTAAATGAATTATAACAGTGCAACCTTTTCTGTAATCGTAGTAGTGCTGTGTCTTTTTTGTTTAACTTTAAGGTGACATGCTGACTGACTGACTGACAGGTGGGTGATGTGTAAGGCTAGCAAACATGACGTAGCTTTAAGTTAAGATAAACATAGTTTCTATAATTATACTATATTTAGAGATTAAAGGTCTATGGTTTTGCTTGCAATTACTTTATTTTGCTAGAGTTTATGGTCGTTTCACTTTACCTTAGGACGCACTAATGCCACTCTGTAGGTCTATTGGAGACATTCATAAATATTCCTAGCTGCTGGAGACACACTCGTCACATAAATGCACTAAATCGCACTTCAGTAGTGTTTATTTAAGAGCGCACAAGAAAATCTGTGCTTGTCAGTGTATATTTGAGGGCGTGCAAGATGTTTTGTGCATGCTCACATGCTCGTATTACATTAATGCGATCTCGACTTATAATACTGCACTCACGACATTTGTCATTAAAATAACGCCATAGGTAGTTGATGGATCTAAGTAAAAGGCTGCCGCCACAGCTGGAAAAGAATCCTAGAGGAAACTAACTGGGATGAAACTGGATGATGCTTATGTTTATCACTATATTAACATGAATATTACGTTTTATATTAGAAAAACAAATCATATAATGTGCACAGATACCCTGTCAAAATAAAAGATAACTAGGAAATTGTGATAATAAAAAATTATACAGTAAAATTTACTGGTCAAATTATTCATTCATTCATTTATTTTAATCTGCTTTTTCTAGGTCTGATTCACAGGGGCAACAGTCTCAGGAGAGAATCCCCAGACACTTCCTCCAACTCCTCCAGTGGGATCCCAAGGTGTTCCCTTACATAGTCCCTTCCAGCATGTCCTGGGTCTTCCCCGAGGCCTCCTTTTTGTGGGACATGCCTGGAACACCTCCAGCCATCCAGGAAGCATCCGAAACAGATGCCTGAGCCACCTCAGCTGACTTCTCTCAATGTGGAGGAACAGCGGCTCTACTCCGAGCTCCTCCCGGATGACATCTTGGGGTTTTGTTCAAATTATTAATGCTAATTTCATTTTTAAGGAATAATTATAGCACAATTGCTTCTCAGAGGTTAATTTTTATGTTTGTTTACAACAGTAAAGACTACAGGCCTGATCCAAAAAGAAAGTGACCAAAAAAATGTAACACAATTTGGAAAAAAATAAGATGAATTATTAGAATGGTCATATCTGATGTGGTCACTGTGTAATGCTTTTCCATGCACTGCAAAATGTGTTGCATATCTTTATGTTGTACTGTAAATTACATAATAAATAAATGAGTGGCCTCCTCTTGATTTACTATTAGAGTAGTTAGGTCAAATAATGTGCTAAAATAACAAATGATAATAATCTATTATAATTTGTGGGGATTGACATTGGGAGAGCAAGCAGCTGCCACATGGCACAGTTTTATCAATAAACTTCCACTATAGCTCGTTTCCAAGTCAAACATTAAAACATTTTGTTATGTGAGAGACTGTTGTTCTGGAGGATCATTACATTTCCACTGCTCGTTGAGTAAAGCATCTTACATTCTCCAAATACATTCTGTGAGCTATATTCTAGTTCAGCCGCACCAAAAATGACATCAAGTCCTCTTAAACTGATTTATAGCTCGATCCTCACCTGAGAGGTGAGCTGTGGCTGCTAAAATTAGATTATATACAGTTCCCTGATCTAAACAATCACTGCAGTCACTTTCCTTAATGTTTTGCTACGCTGAAGGCTAATCATGTGTATTAACATAAAATACGCACAGTAGACCACCACACAAGTATTTGAAGGATTGTGACAGCGAGCAAATGAGATTGTTCACAAAACACGATTGTTTTGGACGAGCTCTGTGATCAAGCGTTCAGCCAGCACAATTACTCCAGCAGCAATATGCTTTTACTCTATACAAACAAAATGCAGCGTAAATACGCTAAGAGTCGCAACAATGATCCTCTATTCCAAGAAAGAAAGTCATTGTCTTTCTGAGTGCTGTTGAGCGTGTGGACTTCCCTCAGGGTGCACATATCTCTATGCTGCAGACAGAAAATCTATAGCCTGATTAACATCACAGTTCCATTTCCCCTTTGGTAAATGATGCACTAGCGGCTGAGTAAAATGGACGGGTGACCACATTAATTTCATTCATTAGAGAGGCTCTGTGGCATTTAAAAATCGGACTGCTATTTTGTCTAAGGAGAGGGGTTACTTAGGGTGCTTTCACATCTGCGGTTCGGTTCATTTGGTCCAGACCAAGGGCAACAAATGACACATTGTAGCATTTTTCTGCTGTTTTTGAGTCCTTTTCACAGCACATTGATTGCTTTGGTCCAAACCAGTTGAAAAGAACCAAAATGCAGTCATGTGACAAAATCCACATTACTCATTGGCCAGATGTTATTGAACATATTTCCTAAACTTTTTTTTGATTTGGTCAGAATTAACGTGCGGGACAATGTGATGGAACTCCCGCAAGTAAACAAACTGGCATAGACAAAATGTCGCTTTTTACTATGGAGGGCCGAATGCGCTGGCTGATTGTATCCCTGGACATAGTATACTATATAGCCTAGTTTGTACACATCACTTTAGACAAACTATACATTTCGAGAATGAAGTGCGGCTGCAACTGGCAAACAATGTTTTAATGCATTGCAAACGGCGAAGGCGTATCGCAAGTCACTAAAGTAGGAGGCGTAAATTAATTTAGCTAAACTGCGACATGGTCATCTTCCGAAAATAACGATCCACCGGGTAATGTTTTCCCTCTCTCTCTCAGTTTAAAAGTGCTGTCAAAAAATATTTTTCCTCCACACAGCGCATCAGACGATAGCTGGATTAGTATTAAATAACCAAATAAACTACTAGAACAATGTTGTATATGTTGCTAACGTGTGTACTTATAATCAGGAGAAATAGACAATTTTGAAGGGTCACGAAACAGTAAAACTAATTTTTTGAGATGTTGATAATCATATACATGTCCCACATTGCACTATTAGGACACATATTTTACTAAAAAGTGAAAATTGGTTGTATTTGCATTGTTTAGAGCAATTTCATTCTTCCAGTTAAAAACAAATTTTGAAACTGCGCCACGGCAATTTGTTGCATTGTGTAAATTTCAGCATGGAGATTGGCTGTCTGTACCAGCCGATGAAAAGTGACGTCATTGAGTTTTCAGCACATCTGTTTATTAATTCATAAGAAAGACTTGGTTCGAACCAATTAGTGCACTCTATTGTGAATGAGATGCAAATTGATTAATATGCCTGATATAACTTCGAAGAAGACTTCATTTACTTATTACAGTCTTCAGAGAGACGCCATGTTGTGTTGTCAAACATAATTCAAACAATATCAATGTCGTTTTCTAAATGTGTCGCAACAAAAGTTTTGTTTCCATTTCCCCGCAATGAGAGCACTGCTGTGTGTGAACCCACATGTGTGGATTGCAGTGGTCTGCTAACATGCAAAAAAAAAAAATTGAAACATTTGAAATGTTTTCGCAGAGAGCTTATCGAATCTGCAAATAGGGAAATCTGGATTTGTCACTCATCTTCTTTTCCAAAAAAAACACTGTTCCAGTTCGTGTTCAGTGTCCTGTCTCTACGGATATTTTTTTTTATGCTTATTAAGATGGCAAAGTTAGTTAGTATCGTCAGCAGTACCCTTTTAGTTTTTGAAGACATACCTTCATACAAGAAGTTTGTTCAGAGGAGAAATGGTTGTGACCAACTGAGCCAGGTTTCTATCAAGGTTTTTGTCCTTCACTTTCGGCAATTGGTTAAGTTTTGTTCCTCGCCACTTTCACCACTGGTTCACTTGGTTTGGGACTTGAAGAGCTGCGCTCTCGATTCCACCCCTACACACAATCTTAATTCAGCTTTTCTATGATTCAGCCAATTATATTTTCAAGGTCAGGAGAGATGCATAAAGGCAGATGCACAAGTCTTCACACTGTTTTATATACATTGCTTAGCAACACGGACACCTCCAAATGGTGTTAAAAGTGTCACATACTGTATTTATAAAGTATAATTTACCCCAAAATATAATTTGTCTTAATGTAATAACGTATTCGTGGCCACGAATGACATGTGAGCTAACAGATTGCTTGTTCACTACCAAGAAGACATGCGCGTGATGTCTACTTTGATGAAAAGAACCTGCATAGGCTGTGAATAACAGGTAATGAAGTTGTAAATAACGTTCAGTTTGTTGCACAAAGCAATCATTTGGTAGTCGCGCGGGAAGTATGAATGTATGGTTTTGTTTTGTTTTTTTGTCAAAGTGACGACAACCATGCCATGAGCCGCACTCGACAGTGAATCTGAATCCACGCACATCATTTAAATTATCATATCGTATTTTAGAGTTATGATTACAATAAGCATTTGATTTTTTTTTTCTTTTATAGCAAACACAGTGTTGTGAATGAAAATGAAAAACGTTTACTGGGTCAGTTTAACTATCTAGCCTTTATAATGTTGAGTATAATGCAAGAGTGAATCTGATATTGACAAATGTTTCATTTTACCAATGAAAAAAATGGTAATAATGTTGTCAATGACAGATTGCAAGAATTATTAATAGTTGTGTTCTGATGTCATCACTTTACTGTAAATTAACAAACAGGACATATTTAAAGTCTATTCAAGTCCACCATTCCATGTTGTGTTCCATGTTGTGTACCATATGTTATGAGTAAGGCAACACGGATGTGTGTAAATGTATATTTAATCAGTTTTCAAATCAATTTCAGTAATAATATTGACTAATATGAAAATATTAATGTAATTCATTTACAATACAGTTTGTAAAGTACTATTTTCCGTGTTTTAGTGGATATTTTATATGTGAGACATGCTTTGTATACCAAATAAAGCAGATCTAATTAGATTCACATTTTAAACATTAAACAAATGTTAAAAAGGTATTACTTTTTGTTTCATATATTAGGTTTTTAGTTATGATACTCCCAAAATCATTCCACATGAATCCGCAGATTTTTTACAAAATAATCTGCAGAAACAGCAAAAAATGTCTGCAGATTCCGTCTGGCACTAGTTATGAGAAATAACAATAGCATACTCATATTAACCTTTTACATCTACAGAATCATGAGAAAATTGTGGTCTTGATTTTATGCAAAAAATATATATATTGATTCTTATTTTAGCCAGAGTTGTGCAGCTCTATCATGAAGAACCTTTTAATCCGGAAATTTTACTTTGTGTTAATTTCTAGTTCTTTTTTTGTCTTTTGTAAAAATGTTTTTCAATCTTAAACTGACAAAGCACCTCATGGTTTTCTGGAGCTCAACCATCCAATTACACAGACTCTCAACACACTCTCAATAGGTTAATTTCTTTATATAAAAAAAAAAAAACTTTTCTTTACACTTTAAATGTAACTTGTTTCTTACCAATCATGTTTTCTTTCAGTTTTTTTATTATTATTATTATTATTTAACAGAACATGTGTGACCAGCTCTGTTCAGTGGAAGATACCTCTTCTTTACTGGGCAACTTTTTTCCCTTATTACAACTTGGATCTTGCCTTCCAACATTTGGCCTTCATAAATATTACTGTTAGTACCCAAACAAACGAAAGAGACCCACCGTCGAACTCATTTCTGAATTTCAGCTTATTATATCTCTTAACCTCATCGTAATTCCCTAAGGGGACAATGAACATTGTAAAATCTCAGTATTGATCCTACAACCAATACAAATGTGTAGAACGATCACAAAAGTGATTATTTGAATGATTTGTCACTTCTTAAAGACATAAAATATAAGGAAATCATTTTGGAGGGGCTGTGACAATATGTAGTGCCAAAATAGTGACCAAAAATTATATCAGACTAGAGTAAGCGATAAAAAAAAAAAAAAATCTTTTTTTTTTTTTGGAGCATAACACTTGAACAGAACATACAGGCAAAAAAAATCCCTCTGTGGACACAATATTACAATACTGGTGCTAGTAGAACATTGTATTTCATGTGCACTTCAATACCAGTTCAAATGTATACTACATAGTATAAGTAGATTAACTGAGCTGTGGTGTATAAATGGCTTCTGAATTATCTCCCCCTAATTCCTTTATATAAAGTTTACACTAGTGGAGAACTGCAATTGCACCACATGTGGAGCCCTGATGTATCCCATAGTGGTCTCACTTAAAACCAGCCATAACAAAACCTAACAAGATTAATTTGCAAGAGTTAAACACCTGAGAGGTATTCAGACAGGCATCTTTCACCAGAACACAAACAAATCCTTATGTTTTTTTTTTTTTTTAACAGAGTGGAAACTAACAGCACAGCAAAATGCCAGAGCCCACTGATTCATCCCAGTTTTTCCTGCAGGATTAGACTGTGTGAATTTCATTTTCACAAGAACCCCAAAATTAAGACCATCTGGATTAAGCTCCTAAAGGAGAACATTTCTTGACGGCATTGGTACGCAAGTAAAAAACTCATCCTTGGGTGAAACCACAGCATAATTCTCGCAGACAAATTCTTTCGTTTAATCCTCCTTTTTTTGCCTTCATTCCTCCCAAGTCAAAGTCAGCATCAAAGCCCATTAGGGGAAACCGTTACCACCACACCCCCATAAAAACACAGAGGAACCGACTTCATTCGTAAGGTATTTAATACTGTATGTACTTCCCATCAGGCCGGTCAGCCACAGGACTCTCTGAGAAGCATTTGTGTGAGGGCGTGCTGACATCTGGGAACTATCGGGACTGCCAGGCCTGCACACGGGAGGGAGCGGGAGCTGCTGATACACAACCGCGCAGAGACAGAAAGAGTGGGAACGAGGGCGAGACAAAAGAAAAGCCTGACGCAATTAAGTCTACAATATCGACCGGGGAGCTTGGCCTGTCGAGACTCGGGCAGGACTTCATACGGGGTGTCAATAATTCAATAGCGACTGGCAGGAGCTTTGTGTCTTGTAGAGAAAATCATCTGTCATTTGGGTTTGTTGGTTTTTTTTGCTAGATGTGTCATGTACGGCAGGAGATAAAATGATGGCAGTGGAAAAGAAAGCAGTGGAAGAATAGTTCTACTTTCAAAGGCCACGTTCAAGTAGCCTACGTGGTATCAGGATCGCATGACAGAAGGGTCAAATCACACAACCTCTGGCCAGGTCCGGCAGAGGCATCTCAGATCTCTGGGAGTCTCCGGAGACAAATGTACCAATCTTCATCTCGGGTTCCAGCTCTTCTCAGAATGAGAGAACTGTCTACCTAAGGACAAATTCAAGGAGAGGATGTCTTTCCTCATTTGATTCTTAAGAATACAGTCTACAATGAATATGGTGTGCCTATAAGACAGACTTCATAACTGTGAATCACTTTGCTTTTAAATTGGAACCAGGACCTAAATTTATAATAAAAATCATTCAATTGTGGTATTATTGATGAACAATACGCACTGATAACCGATACTGGGCTCAATACTGCATTCATGTACTCATTTTCTGGCTGAACATCACAACATTGGAAAAATCTCACATTGTGACATTGTTTCTCTGTCATTTATTTTGTTTAGGTTATATTTGAATAGATTATATTGGAAAAAATATGCAATATTGTTGTCAAGCTTAAAATAAACAGGTAAAAAAATAATAATTCTGACAAAAAAAAGTGGGTGCAAACATTTTGTCTTTAAAACACTATGAATGAGTGAAAACCTCAGCAGGTATTCGGACTATGATTGGCTGTCGTCATTATCGTCTTCAACCACAATTTTGTATTTTCAGCACTGGGTTCACCTTTGGGCTGCTTCAGCCGTTCCGCTTGTTAAGTGTGACGCCACGCAAAGCAGCATCCGGGTCCAAGCGCTCTATCGAACTGCGTGGGGAGAGTCAAAAATGGTAAATAAAAACGTTTACAAAGCTATGAAATACTAAGCCTAATTTTGATGGCTTTAAATACCTAACTAAGTTAATTTTAAAATGCTTTGATGTTTACATTAAACTTATCTTATTTAAATGTCCACCCTAATGTTGTTCCAAACCCATAAGATCTTTGTTTATCTTCAGAACACAAATAAAGATAATTTGGATTTAATCCAAGAGCTGTTTGATCCTCCCATAGATGAACTGGATATGCATTTGATGTACTGGATATGCATTTTTTACTGCCCAGAAAGGAACCAAAAACATAGTCTAAATAGGTCCATGTGATATAAGTAGTTCAATCATAATTATATGAAGCTGCGAGAATACTTCTGTGCACAAAGTAAACAAAAATAACTTTATTCAACGACTTATCTATGGGGGGGATCAGAAAGCTCTTGGATTAAATCCAAAATATCTTCATTTGTAGATAATTAATGACAGAATTTAAATTTTTGGGTGAACCAAACCTTTAAGCAGCAGTAAGCCTCACAAATACTAAAAATTGATTGACTTAAAACTGCTTGAACTTTATTAAAACTGTTTGCACCAATATATTGTGTTAATCGGAAGGCGCCGGGAATGGCAGCCGCGGTACGGAGCTCCACAGCTGTTGCAATGTTTTTGTTTGTTTTTCCTGTTTTGTGTTCATCCATTGTGATCAGTTATACCAGGGATGAGCTGCTGAACATTCTGCAGTGCACACCAATTGATCACCAGCCGGAAACCTGGCTAAACGAAGCCATTCCAGACAGCGCATTACAACTACCATACTTCCAGCTGTACAGAGCAGATCGCGACACGGAGGCAACAGGGAAAACGCGCGGTGGCGGGACATGCTTTTACATAAACAGAAGGTGGTGTACGGATGTAACTGTGTTAAAGAAGATGTGCTGTCCTGACGTGGAAGTGCTTTTCATTAACTGTAAGCCGTTCTACTCGCTGCAGGAGTTTTCCTCGTTTATTCTGACCAGTGTTTATATCCCACCGCACGCGACCGTGAGTACTGCTCTTTCACTACTGGCTGATCTAATCACAGAGACAGAACAGAAACACTCAGACTCTGTTTTTATCATTCTTGGGGACTTTAACCAAGCAAAACTCACACATGAGCTGCCTAAATTCAGACAGCACATTACATGCCCTACCAGAGAAAATAACATTCTGGACCATTGCTACACAACAATAAAAGATGCATATCGCTCCGTGGCCAGAGCAGCTCTAGGACTCTCCGATCACTGCCTGGTTCATCTTATACCAACTTACAGGCAAAAACTTAAAACTACTAAGCCAGTATTAAGGACTGTTAAGAGATGGACCAACGACACAGAGCAGGTCTTACAAGCCTGTTTTGAATGCACTGACTGGAGTGTTTTTGAAGCTGCAGCCACCGACCTGGACGAGCTCACAGAGACCGTAACATCCTACATTAGTTTCTGTGAGGAGTTATGCATCCCTACCAGGACCTACTTATCATTTAACAATGATAAACCATGGTTCACACCAAAACTTAGACAGCTTCGTCAGGTCAAAGAGGATGCCTACAGGAGTGGGGACAGGATTCTCTACAACAAGACCAGAAACACTTTAACAAAGGAGATTGGTGTGGCTAAAAAGAACTATGCAAAAAAGCTGGAAAACCAGTTTTCTGCTAACGACCCTGCATCAGTGTGGACTGGTCTGAGAACCATCACGAATTACAAAACACCTCGCCCCAGTATCGATGGCAGTAAACTTCTCGCTAACGACCTGAACACGTTCTACTGCAGATTTGACACCTGCGACCAGACACCCTCTACACAGCCATCAACACCTCTACCCACCTCCAGCCACACCCGTCCTGACCATCTTTCTACACAGCCATCAACACCTACAGACATCTCCCTCTCCCCCCCTGATCTTCAGATCAGTGAGGATAATGTGCGTCAGGTCTTCAGTAAACAGAAGAGAAGGAAAGCGCCAGGCCCAGACGATGTCTCACCAGCCTGTCTGAGAACCTGTGCTGACCAGCTGGCTCCCATTTTCTCACAGATCTTCAACAGATCATTGGAACAACGCATAGTTTCATCCTGCTTCAAACGCTCCACCATCATCCCAATCCAGAAGAAACAAAAGATCACCGGACTCAACGACTACAGACCTGTTGCCTTAACATCTGTGGTCATGAAGTCATTTGAAAGACTGGTTCTAGCCTATCTAAAAGACATCACCGGACCTTTGCTGGACCCCCTACAGTTTGCCTATAGAGCAAACCGGTCTGTGGATGATGCAGTCAACATGGGGCTGCATTATACCCTACAACATCTGGACAAACCAGGGAACTACGCAAGGATTCTGTTTGTGGACTTCAGTTCTGCCTTTAACACCATCGT
>CAIGQQ010027953.1:0-10525 GCA_903798035.1 Danio albolineatus
CGGACATCAGAACATAATTATTGGTCATAACTGAGTCTTAATGTTGAGAAGCAAGACTTAGGCACAATCCCAATTCTACCCCATAGCCCCTCCCCATGCCCCAATTTTCTTTAGCTTGAAGGACTAAAGTTTGGTTTATACTTCTCTATTGAGTGATGGGCTTGACCCACGCTGCATTTCTCAGCCTTTTTATGTTCCTCTGTGTGGGGTTACCTCGCGGGTGTTTTGTTTTTCTAAACGCTACCCTAATGTACAGTACAAATAGCTCAAAGAGGCGGGAACCGGCGAACGTGCAACAACTTTGGTCATAAGGTAAACACAAAACAAATGTTTTCAACTGGAACTCCTCCATGGGACTCGACACTTGTAAACACTTGCTCCATCGGGCTTGCGGCTCTCAGAACTGCTCACACTCATCATCGCTACCAAGCTGATCAATCACAGAGCTTGCACTATACATCATTGCGACGAGTAGTTACATTTTTCAAAAGGTGCGTATCAGTATCGGCGTCAGTCAGGGCGAGGGCTACGAGACCAATCAAAGGCTCTGTCGGACCATCCACGTGTGCTTGACGCAGAAGTATAAATCAGCCTTTTAGCCCTTCCCCTTACCCCTACCTCTCATTTTGATTTTGCGCGTTTGCGTGAATGGGCAGTGGTGTCCCAATTTACTTCAGTTTGAAGGTGTAGTGCTAAGGAGAAGGGCTAGATCACAAAGGGATCACAAATCTCCAGTTTGGATCACACTACGGTTTTTGAGTCACGGATCGGACCATTTTTTCGGATCAGCAAAAAAAGGGAGGAGACAAATGTAATTTGCTTTCCATTTATACCAAAAAAAATACGGCAAAAACCATTGGTTTAAACAAACTTAGAACCTGTAACTTTGATAAAAATAAAAATCAAGAAAGAACAAGCTGAAAAAAAGGAAAATATTCAATACGAAAAATGATCTTTGCTGCTGTTGCTGATAACGCTAAATATAGAAATCTTGTACAACAGATCATTTTCATTTGCAAAGAAATGATTCAACAATTCACACATAAAACTTCATATTTCATTATAGGTGGATCATTTCTGAAAACCTATTCAGTGACATGATTTTGATGGTTATTAGTCGCCACCTGTTGGTTAATGTAATTGCTAAAAATAAATTCACCACTGTCAAGTTCCTTTAAACGGCGATTTAAATCATTCCCATAAATACCAGTGTTTATATCTGAACTATAAACTGTTCTTCCACTATATCTGTCTTATTGAAGTGTTTGTAACTAACTGAAACGTGTAAAAATGTAATCTCTCTCGACCTACGCAGATCTGAATGCAGCGCTTTGAAGGATTGATAAACATATGCCAATCATCATTTGTGATTAATGTTTGGTTTGAATCGAGATCACGATCTTTTAATGTTTAACTGTGCAGCTTTACACTGAATGCATTAATGCTCCGGCACAGAAAAAAACATTTTCAAAAAATAATATCTAACTTCAAAATCATTTTTCAGTTAAATATGTTCACTTAGCATGTTTCTTAAATATCTGCAAACATATTATGCTTTTTATCCTGTAGAACAGTGAAAAACTTACATACAGCACCTATAAAGAAGAAAAATAAACAGACCTGCAAGTGCAGATTCTGTTTGGACAAATAATTACCAGGGCTACACAATATATAATTTCAGCATCAAAATTGCAATGTGCACATCTGCAATAGTCACATAGGGTCTGCAACGTCAAGTCGGGATTATATTTATATATAAGGTGAAGACTATGGTGTTATTTCACATTAGATTATTTGCAAGACTCCCAGAAAACCATGAAATACTGTGGAGCAAATCCATGCAAATGTTTTCACCACTTGCCATGTTTTCACCAAAATAGCAAAAACTTTTCTCAAGGTGCGTTCACATCAGACAGGGATAAAGCGTCAAGCGAGAGTGATTTACATGTTACGAGCCAATGCAAAGACTCGAATAGACATCCTGCGGCGCGAAAGACGCAATTTGTGCAAATGAAGCAGCGCAAATAGAGTGCTTTATGCACTTAACGAACAAATTCGCTCGAGTTGGAAAATCTAAGCTTTGGCAGACATTCGCACCACATTAACCAGTCAAGAGCTTGCACTTGTAGGGGCATGATTATGACGTAGCACCTGCAGTTGGTGTCCTGAAAGGAAACCTTCCAGCTGACACCGGAAAACAGTTCATTAAACTGGGCTCAGTTCAGTCGGAAGCACAACTAAAAGCTTTCACCAGGTATAGATTCTGGAGGTGTTGATGAATTCACAGAGCTGGGTGCACCTCTGAAAGAATCTAGTGGACTCAGACACAGCGCTGAACAAATCGTATTTCAACCTTCATAAAGCACATAAAGCACAGCTACTCTTTCAATGTGCTCCATGCATCTCGTTTATATACACTATGAACAGCATCTATGCTAATTATTCTCTTTATTCTCTATTTCCACCAGGGGATACTCATCCCGAGGCCCCCAGAGACTATGCAGCGCCACGGATGTGATCCAAGACCTACAACAAGACGATGCCAAGGTTCCATAATCCTGGACCAGGCTGTATCCTGAGCAGCTGCTGTGGTGCATGAAGGAGTGAACAGCATGCTTTCTGTGATGCTCCAAGGACAGACGAGTCTCGCTGATGGCCATGGGAGAAATGGTCGTGCCCAAATAAGCCTCGCCGCTGTTGCCACTGGCTTGCATGGTTTGGGACCTGTAGAGCTGTGCATCGATGGACTTGCTCTTCAGTGTTTGGACTCTCAGTTGTGAATATTAAACCATACTCAACTGAAATTCAACACTGAAAACTGGACTGACACTGTTTCAATTTACTGTAATCGTCTATGTGAAGCTGCTTTGACACAATCTACATTGTAAAATCCCTATACAAATAAAAGTGAATTGAATTGAATCAATAAAATCCAACGTTAGCCATTTAGCAACAAAACTAGAGTTACATGAATACTCAAAATGAATACAACATGAATACTCAAAAAGTACCTTATGTAAACATAATCTTAATCATGTTAAAAATGTAAACAAATATGCAAAAAAAATTTACCTAACTTAATTATAACGTCTTATTCAGAATAAGGTGTCCCCATAAATGTCCTGAGCGAGTGGCACATGTATGTGTTTTTAGGGGGGAGGGGGCATCAGAGGAATGTCAGGCTATTCACCTCTAGTGTGTCGGTCGAGCACAATAGCCGGAAACCCAAGCCGGGCATTCCACAGGTCCTGCTGACCCATCGCCTGGAGGTTTCTGAGGCAACACACCGTGGCTCTCCAAGCCTAGCGCTTCGGCGGATCCCGCTAGAGCAAAAGGGGACACTCACTTGGCCAAAAAGAGCCACGTTGAAACTTTTATTAGCAGGCGTTCGCTAATGCTAACAAAGTAGTCTGGCTGAACTTCAGTAGAGAGCTGTGCTGGCACTCGCTAGCCAGACTAATCAATTGACAAGAAAGAGCTTGTTGTGGTTTTAGAGTAATTTAAAGAGCCTTGCTATAACCATGCTGATATAGTAGGTTTATATCTACCCAGATATAAAGATAAGTATAACCAGGATGCTAACCAATAGTAATAGGTAACAAGGTAAAAACAGATTTATATTTTTTGGAATAAGTTTCTAATGCTTGTGAATTAGCTATTTAATGAGCTTGTTCTGCCCTCAGTCCGGTGTCTCTCGTCCCGAAGTTAGACAGACAGATAAACTCTTTCCAACACGTGAGATTGTGGGAGAATGCTGCTTTATTCCATGCCACATTGAGTATGTTGAAACAGAGTGAAACTATGTAAAGTACCATGAGCTAAAGTTGTCAATGTACATAACATTAATATCTGAGATGAAATGTAAATACAAACAGATAATAAACTTACAGACAATGGGGCTTTCGTTACGACAATTTTCAGAAAAGTCTGTATGTGTGAACAGGCCCTTTTTAAAAATACCGGTAAATTCGTTCCAGCAATTTTCCAGAAAGAGAAGTTGTAACATTACCGGTAATTTCCTGGATTGCTGCGCTGTGTGAACGCAGAAGGAACATTACCAGAAAAAGTGCGTTCACGTTTAGAACGCTCTGACGTGAGACGTCTACTCCAACCAATCAGAACATTCAGATGCATTCACGTCCACGCTGTTTATGAAAATAAAAGCCTTTGAATATTTTTCCAGACACATTTAGTTGCTAGTTTTTGGTCAGATAACCTTTCAATGTACCTTCTTATTGCCAACTGTGGAAAAAATTATCGATAAAATGCTTGTGATAAAACGCTGTTTGTTTACCTTTAAGCTCTGCTTCAGTTGCTGGACTCGTGTGCACATGAAGTGCTCCGGTGAGTGCCAGCACACACACATAGATTATCACACACAACATTTCGACATGCGAAAGTGTTCCTCTATATGTTTTCATCCACAGAATTAGTAAAGTAGTCAAATGTATAAACAGATGCGATTTGTGCTTCTGCCTTTGGCATTTCTGGTTAATGATGTCAGAATTTACCGGTAATTTGGAATGGATGTGTGAATGGTCTTTTCCGGAAAAATTCCAGAACATCCTCGCCTGTGTGAACAGCGCTTTTTTGAGTTTACTGGTAAAGTCGTTCCGAAAATTTTCCGGATATTTATCAGTATCACTGTGTGAAAGTGGCAAATGCTCCTACAGATGATCACGGGATGAGTGGATTGTAAGTGTCTTCATGTAAGGTGTTCTTTTAAATGAGGAAATTAACTGATTCAAACTGTCAGTATTTTTTTTTATGGAAACAACAATTTAAAAGAAGCTAAAAGTCTAGGCATTAACTTATGGTTTCTAAATATTAATATTTAGTAGATGATCCAGCACTAAGCTATGTAAAGGTACTTTTGGTGGCTTAGTGGTTAACACTGTAGCCTCACAGCAAGCAGGTCACTGGTTCGAGTCCCGGCTGGGTCAGTTGGCGTTTCAGTGTGCAGTTTGCATGTTCTCCCCGTGTTCGCGTGGGCTTCCTCCATGTCCTGCCCCCGAGTCCTAGGATATGCGCTATAGGTGAACTGAATAAACTAAACTGGCCATAGTGTACAGTATGTGTGTGAATGAGTGTGTATAAACGTTTTCCGGGTTGCAGCTGGAAGGGTGTCCGGTGTGTAAAACATATGCTGGATAAGTTGGCGGTTCATGAATGAATGAATGAATTAATAAAAGCTATTTAGAGGTATTTGTGAAAAAAATTATCAAATGCGACTTACGCCAATATCCTTTTTTTTTTTTTTTCTCCCCATCCCCCCCACCTATTTTTTGTTTTAGTTTTAATTTGTTAATTTTTTATATTTAATTGTATTAACCTTATATAATTTAAACTTATGCATTAGCATTTTTTGGAAGTGCACAAATTGTATTTTATTTTTCAAATGTAATGTTACTCCTGCTAAAATTTAACTACTATTATTATCTTGAGAACTATAGTCCACTGAAAATTATTAATAGTTAATTACTTTCCCAATATCTTCAACTTAAACTAAAGTGATTTTGAAGTGTTCATGAATACAGATTTGGTGTACAAACTTACACAACCTTTGAACAAAAATATCCATCTAATGCATGGGTGATTTCCATTCACTCAGACACCAAAAAAACATGGAAACTAGTCCAAATCACAATGTGATTAAGTGTACAGTCCATGTTCTGATTTATTCATCATCAATTTGCCAAACTTGACATTCCATGCATGTTTATTGAACTGTTGTTTTCCACGTGGCATAAATCACAGGAGCCCATGTTATCTTTGCTGCTCACTAAACATATAGGGATATTATTAATGCCGAAAACAGTTATGCTGCAACCTCAACCTGTTCCGCCAGGCATTGATTTTGTGCAGATTTCCCAATATCAAATATTTCCACTTTAATACTTTAAGAGCAGTATTTTCTGATGCCGTTACGTCTATCAGCATGGTTATGCAATAAATTCAGCTCTGTGCTCTTAGGATTATCAGGAACATTCCATATTAAATCTGATTTGTGAAGCATATTAAAAGGATTAAACCATTTCCACCAAAAACGTCACGTTAAGCCTTACAAATAAATTGCATGAGAAACCAAAAATCGAACCAAATGGAAAACGAACATAAATTGTGCACTGAATACATTCTCAGAAATAACTTCAATTTTCTGAACTCTTACAATGACTTAAAACTGGTGTCAAATGATTTTGGTTCAATTTGAGCGAGATCTTATTGTGTTCTTATCATCACATACTGTGAAGATGATCCAGTAATGTTAGACAACCACATAGCGTCACACTACTTTTACTTCCAATACAAATACATTTTTTTTAAACACAGACTCATTGCAAATACAGCCTACAACCGCAAAAATGTACTTCAATGTGTCATTATAATGGCGTCGCTAAACTTGGTTATTAAAAAAGGTGCACAAACAACAGGAACCAACCAACAGTATCAGAGGTTTTCGCTAAAATTTCTAAGCTGTGTGTGTATAGACTACCAGTCGCAAAATGTAGCAAAAAAATCCTTCACGATGGTAATAGTTTGATTACGGTGTTTACATGTCTGTACTGCACTTCAATAATGCTAAAATCAGCATACTATGCATGTCATAATCCGATATCTGTTTAGTTTGATTATAACCTTAATCGGATCAATCAAAAATCACTGGTAGACTCTTAATCAGGGTATTGTCGTAATAGTATAAAAATCTGACTATTGGTGTTCATGTAAACGTACTCTTTGATCACTTCAAGTGATTAAAGGGGTGGTCCAGAGTGTATTTTTAAGGTTTGGTTGTGTTTATGGGGTGCAAAGCAATGTGTGCTCATGCTTCACTTGTAGAAAATCACGTTATTTGTTCATATATCTTACTTTGATTATATACAGCTACTCAGCTAACATAAAAATGACTGTCATATTTCCTAGTTTTTCAGAAAGCCTACCCTCAAGAGGCTCTGATTGGTCAGCTAAAATAATGGCAGCATCACACCTTTACTAGCACACGCCTCTGCAGTGTAAATACTGTCAGTCAGTGTAACTGTAAATGACCTGTCCAATGTTAGCTATATATTTTTTGTCTAATTCTCTGGAATATAATTAAAATAAAACTAAGCGCTTTTCTCTTTGTGCCGTGTCCTTTGGAAGCCCAAATACAGAAACAGAAGAAGCTCTGGGGAAATTGCAGTGTTTGGACGCCATTTTAGCTTTCTCTGCTGTAAAATTACAGCGCCTCTGGCCACGCCACTTCACTGAGCGGGGTATATGTGTGTAACCTAAGGGTTTATGACATCATAGACCCGGATGTAGTCCCCAAACTTTGTTCGCTGTAGGCTTTGCTAAGCTAACTCTGTAAAAGCCAGTGTCTCCCTTTGCATTGAACTTTGAGCGTCTTACATTCAGAGATGTTGTTTATGTTCCCACAACTGCATTACACATTGACTAAAGTTTAAAATAGGATATCGTAAGGGACTACCCCTTTAAGGGGCCATTCGTACATCTCGTCTTTTGTCTTCGCAAGTTCGCCATGTGACTAGAACTAATCAGCTTTCTACTTTGTATGGAGTATACACATTTCAGTAATAATGGTAGACTCATTTCCTCAGACAAATGCGACGCATCAATACACTGCAAACAGTTTTTAGCTTTTTTCCATAAATAAAACTTGTTTCAGAGCTGCAGCAATCGTTTGTCATCCTCTGAGAGAATGGTTGCTTAGCAAAGTGTGAAGGAAGCAACGTGCCTCACACTTTTTTAGATGTGACATTTGAGACCTAAGAGCTTTATTCATTGTTAAATGTTAGCAGTGTGATTTTGAACACCATTTCATGGCCCGTTTCCACAGAGTGGTGTGGTACGGTACAGTTCGGTACGCTTTTATGGCCGTACCGAACCAAACCATGTTGTACCACAAGGCGGAGCTAGACGAGCAGCTGAACGCTATTGGTTTACAGAGATATGTCATTTGCTCGTGCAACAAGCCAGAATGAAAACAAAGGAACCGCCATGTTTAAATACACAGCCGAGCAATACACCACAATAATATATACATATAAAAACGAGCCATGGTCAACCTGAGCTCAAACAAACATTATTATTGACGACTACAATGATGAACAGACACAAAGCCAAGAAGAAGAGCAGATTTTCCCCTGTGCCCCTTAGTTTTTACAAACCTGTCTAAAGCGCGAGCGGTTTCGCTTTGCCGCTTGCGTCTATATTTGAAATATAACAAACTTTTTAAGTTGATGATAATATTGTGTGCTTGATTATTGATGTGCATTTGAAACCCGATGCTTTGAGAAACAAACGCGAAAGTGACACGTAAAACAAAGGAGAAGCCGGAAAAAACAAAGGACCAAATTATTAAACTGCTGCGTTTTACTATTATCATCACCTTCTGGACTATTATGAACTAGGAATGACGGAATTACTCTCTAACAGAGGTTACATGTGCTGGTGAAGATTACAGACACAGATGAGAGGTTTGCACTGACTGTGGGCTATATTTCGTGTTGTTTTTGAACATAAATAAGGACTAAATGTATGCTGTGTGTTTTTCTGTAATTGGTAACATATCTGAGACTGTAAGGGCTGTATGCATTCATGTATGCTGCATTTATTTATTTATTTAAAATAATCGCAGACAGTAGGCTATTTCGAATCATTGATCTAGTTATAATCAGATCATGTTCAAAGAAAGGTTAGTAATAAACATTTATACACAAGTATGTGTGAGCGACCCGTACAGCTTTACTGTAGACATTTCCTAGAGCGAGTGACGTCGACTGAAACTTTCTGTCGTACACCACACTCATCAAAAGAATACCCCTGGTACCCTTTTAGCAGTGGAAACGCAAGCCTGATAAAGGTGACCTGTTCCGACCTGTACTATACCACTCAGTGGAAACGGGCCATTATTGCCATGCTGAAAGCGCCAGCAGATAAATTATCTCAGATCTTAAATAAAAAAATAAAACAAATATCAAACATCGTTTAAACACGAAAACTGCATGTAACTCGGTGCAAATCAGCATGATCAGTCACTCAGGATGTCCTTGTAAGGTTAATGAGGTTTAGCATTTATCAATGTGATTATTATTGGGTTTGCAGTGCACTATTCTGCGATTTTGAATGTTTGTCTTATTTAAATGTTTCTGTCATGTTGCACATTATAGGACACTGTGTAAATACTATTATTAGTATTTATTTAGAATGGGAACCCATGTGATGCGATATAATGTCATTTTTTTGGTCAAAACCAAAGCAGGCATATAGTAGACCCCAAATTATGAGACTATCCTTAACGATCAAGTGAATCCATACAGACCCTTTTCTCAAAGATCTGGGTGGCTATAAAGACAGACAATTGGCTATTTCAAATGAAAGGCGGGACTTCTTTTCTGTGGAGGTTTTACTGAGCATTGCACTTTTCCTCATACATAGTAATGCGAGTGAACCTCTCGATAGGGTTTGTTTCTGTATCAAGATACGCATCAAATCGTAACTTGAGTTTCACCCCAAGAAGCAGGCCATTGCGTCATATTCATTCTGCTCATTCCAAATCACGGTAATGCACAAATCTCAACAGCACGCTTTGGGATTGGGATTTTGGGTTTTCTTTGTGCATAAAGATGCCAGATATGCAGGATTTAGGCCAGAGATTAATGACAGGCCTTCGGATGAACTGTCAGTGTGTATGGAGAATGATGGAATGAGAGTGTTTCCTACTGCAGCCATGGTCTTTTGTTGCGACGCTGAAGTTTCTTTTCTCCGAGTTAAATTTAGAACAGGCCAGTGGGGGTCTCTCAGCACAGTTTCATTATTCATAACATGAAAACGGAGCTAGTTCAGTTTCACCCTCTTTGAAAGTCTTGAATTGACTGGGGGAAGACAACGGTATGCACTCACTTACTGCAGACAGCTATAAAAGGATTGGAATGAAACCCTACTTGCATATAATACTAAAACATTGTTATTTAATTGCATATTTACATAGTAATATACGCATTCATGATAAAAATACCAATATGAAAGCACTCGTATATCTTAAAATCTGTAGTATATTCAGTAGTTGATTACTTAATTTAATGTAATACAGTGGTCCCTCCCTATAACGACTCTGAAGTGATGTACTTTATGTTTGTAAGTTTTCTCCCCAAAGTATCACGTTCTGCACCGTCAAAGGTACCTGCAGTAGCACCCAAAAGACAGAGGAAGATCCTAACCATCGCACAGAAGGTTGGAGTTCTGGACATGCTAAAGGTAGAGGTTATGCGGCTGTAGAGCGCCATTACGGAAAAAATTTATGAAGATGAAATGGTTTTGATCTTTGGTTTCACTTATAATACTGGACTTTTTTTTTTACGGTTTGAGCTTCGAGAGTGTTTTAACAAGAGAGAAAAGTGTGAAAATGTTAATACCTGTCTGAGAAAAGTGTATAAAGTGTGTAGTGAGGGGTTTTACAGCCTTGAAACATCTATAATAATTGTAAAAAAATAAAGCTGACTACTTTGCGGATTTTGCCTACTGC
>CAIGQQ010027962.1:0-21920 GCA_903798035.1 Danio albolineatus
ACTCATTGGCTGAACTCAATTTAATTGAGGGCAGGATTTCCATCCAATAAATTTGTTTAGCACCAACTAAAAATATATATACTTAATTAAATGTAATTGAGTTGGTCCAACATGGTTTTATCAAATAAAAGTTAAAATACTCAAAGTTAAAATAATATCATGAATGTCTATTATGTGTCGTCCATTTCAAAGTCTCTTAGTTTTATTAAAAGTTATCAAAAATGCCATTTTTAAGCATATTCATATTTTTAAAGCATAATTTACATCTGCAGTTAATTGAGACTGATCTCAGAACTCATTTTAGGACAGTTACCACTCACTGAGCTAAGCAACAAACTGCATTGTTTGTAGTGCTTCTGCAAGATGGTAATCTCAATACATTATGAAAATCTTCTAAATCTTCAAACTGAAGTGAAAATTAAACTCTAACAAGTCTATCTATAAACTTTAAACACCTAAGATTACTTTTATTGCCATTACTTTAATTCTGTTAATTTAATCCCACATAAAGCATGCTGGGAACTACAAATCCCCCAACAAGGTGGTTTGACCAACACAATTCAGTCATGTTGTTACAGCACAAAACACTTAAGTTAATGTAATGGTTTACAAATTTAATTGGATTGAACATAAAACAAATAAAATAGCCAAAGAAATAACAATAATTGTGTAGTTTCAGCTCATTTTAAACAGGTAGTTATCATTTTTTTGAGTTTATGTAACTTTATTTTTAGTATGGAAAGCTCTGTGACATGTGAATTTCCCTTCGGGCATTAAGAAAGTCAACAAACAAAAACAAACAAAAAAATAATTATTTTATTTATTTTTGGGTTACTTGAGTAAGTTTTATGGCTTCAGTTTTTGCTTTTCTTATCATAACCTAAAGTCACTATTTATTCAATTTAATATATAATTATACAATATTTTTACCTTTTTCCTAATTAAAAAACGTATGTATTCCCAAACATTTTGTGAAAACGAATAAGCTAACAAACCTGCAGCAGTTATCATCAATGGTTGCTCCTATAGGAAAAAAAAAGAAATAATTTACGTGAGTCAAATCTCCTCCTCACTAATCTGTAATTTGACCGTTTCTGTTTACATTTATAAGAGCTTAAGCAGATGCATATCATAGTCACATCATTGATGTCATAGAACTCACAGTTTAGTAAAAAAAATGATTTATTTACAAAAATGTGCAGGAGAGCCTGCAGTGTTTATCCTGTGAGTGATCATGTTTAACTCTGGTGTTATTGCAGGTTTTCTGTATAATGCTCAGTTTCAGATTCCATTTGTGTGCTCAGCCGTAATTTTCGGAAAAGCAACCAAACACCACGAAAGGTTTTGGCACCTGTAGGGTAGAGTTAAATCTTGTGATTTACAGTGGCTTTGAAGTCTGCCACGAAATCTCATTTTCCATTGTGGTTGTCCGTTTGTGCAGCTCGGTTGAGCAGCTTTATCCTAAAGTCTCTCTTGTTGATTTAAAAAAAGAGAGAAAGTAGTTTTTCTGATAAAAGCTGTTTAAAAATGTAGACCGTACAGTGTGAATCACTATCATACAAATAATGAAATGTATTTTATATAGGTTACGCCACACTGCTTATGTGAGTGTTTCCGCTAATGAACGTGCAGCTTTGTTTTACAGTCTGATAGAACTATATTTCAATAAGTTTCCAGACCCTGACGGGTTATCCAAAGCACAGAATCTCTTTAGTTGACCACATCAGACAGACAATAACGCTGTAAGTCTTTCCCTGACTGTGGCCTGACCGCAACTGGCCTTCTCTCCCTACCATTTTGTTCCGACTCACAGAGAAACAACCCCATCATCGGGGAGGGTGAAACTCTGCACTGTTTTTCTTTCAGTTTAGAGCATTCAAATGTACTCCTTAAACCATAGCTTCTGCAGATGTTAATAGTAAGATGATTGCAGTCAGTAAGTCATTAACGTCATCCGTGAGTCTTATTTCTGCACTGCTTTAATAAAAATAAAAAAAAGTTAGCTTTATAAGCTTGTTTTAACACTTCATAAGGCTGTTATTTACATGCTCTATTGTGACTAGCATATCATTAATTAGCATTTCACTAGCATGAATTACCATGCTTTAACACAAGGCTAGCATGAATTAACAAGTTAACAGTTTTCTAAGGTTTTTAGAGCTGTACTAACACGGCTGCATCTGAAAGCTGTGTGAAAATTAAACAAACCTCACTGCCTATCTACTGTATAAGAAACCTTCATCTTATTCATTTTTGAAGGCTGCAAACATAAAAAAAAAAAATTATAAGTAATTTTGTAGGTCTTGAATTATTCTGTTATGGTAATTCTGTCGTTGCTATGGTAACTCAACTACTATAGCAATTTAAACAAATGTCACTATCTGCTTGTTAAGCCGTGATGTATTCGTGACGTATGAAATGCAGTTTCCAGCTCCAAGCTGCTACTCATTTCACTCATTTATTTTCTTTTCGGCTTAGTCCCTTTATTAATCCGGGGTCGCCACAGCGGAATGAACTGCCAACTTATCCGGCATTTGTTTTACGCAGCGGATGCCCTTCCAGCCACAAACCATCTCTGGGAAACACATCCATACATTCTCATTCACACACATACACTATGGACAATTTAGCTTACTCAATTCACCTGTACCGCATATCTTTGGACTGTGGGGGAAACCGGAGCACCCGGAGGAAACCCACGCAACCACGGGGAGAACATGCAAACTCCACACAGAAATGCCAACTGACCCAGCCGGGGATCGAACCAGCGACCTTCTTGCTGTGAGGCGAACGTGCTACTCACTACGCCAAAAATTTGTTTATCTCTTTTTAGTCATATCACACATTAAAGTGAATTTTATATAAAATCATGGTGGACTTGCAGATACCAATATTTTAAGAATTTATTTTTAAAAATGAGGCATGAATATATATATATCGTGATTTTCAAAAGTATTACATTGCTTTGTAACTGTTTATTATTACCATTTGTTGAGTCTCCCCATACAGTTTGATTTAGTGCTTGGACACCAAGCCACTTTGCATGACATGACACTTAACAAGCGGATAGGATATATGCATAGCTAGTGTTTTTCCCCTACTGATAAATGTCTGGTGAACAGTTCATGTGAATTTTTCAATTTTATCTGGTTCCTTTTACAGCATTGATGTTGTAATGTAACTAAAATATAATCAGTTAAATAGACTTTGATTTATTGACATTGATTTAACTGTTAAAGTGTAAAACTGCCGTTTACAAGCATGTGCAGAAACTCCATTGAAAATACTGGAGTAAAATAAATGTTCACATTTTGAAGACACGGTGTAAATAAACAGAATTTGATGCAGTGCTTCTTGTACATTTGGTGACTCTATTTCCAGGGTTCATACACATTTTTACTACTAAAATTCAATTACTTTTCCATGACTTTTCAAGGACTTTCAAGTAAATTTTCCTAAATTGACCTTCATATACAAATTGTCTATGTATACATGTTAAATAAGAAGAAAAACGATGCATGTTCAAAGTTATTACAGCATATCATAAAACATGCAACAATCCATTTAGTTTAGATGAATCTTTATATCTATGTAAAATTTATTTAGGTAATGTTCACACAGCACTAATAATGTGAGAGCATGTGTTTGACCATGGACAGAAAAGCAGTAAAGACAACTAACCTATATTTCAGTATACAGATATTTGTTCAACTAATTTCCAGGACTTTTCCAAAACTTTGTTTTTCAATTTTTTTCAAAACTTTTCCATGACTTTTCTACGTTTTTCATGATCGTATGAACCTTGTATATCGTATGTCAATCAGGCAGCGAAGCTCATTGATTTTTAGTATTTCTGCAATACCCTACACAGTCTTCTACAAATATAGAGTATATTATACTACAATACACCACAGTTAACTAAAATAAAAACTATCTATGGTATTTATTACAGTTATTGCGTCATTCGGTGTCATTTTGCGTAGAAGTAATTTTTTATGTCATTTCTAGCTTGAAGTTAGCAATCAAATACTCACTTGACATTGTGAATATTTGTATTTGAATTTAATCAATTTGTGTATTAATAACAAATTTTTATGATAAATGATTATAATCATTTTAGAATGATTATAACTTATAGTCACTGTCAGTATGATAATCTCATTAAACTGGAAGGATTATTTATGATGCCATCCCAGTGAGCAAACCAAGGAGTGTTTGGTTTGGAAAACATCTGCTGTGTGTGATCTTATAAACATCTTTAAAGGATCAGCTTTATGAACATTCTTAATCATAAACATCTTAAAGACACAGCCTATAATACATGTCCATCAGGAGATGCATTGATATTTTGCAGATGGGTAAATACTCTTGAAAAAAAAGTAAACACTAACATTAAATGGGTCTATTCGATGTATGCATTCTTTGAGGGATTATGCAGTTGCATTTCTAAATATCTACACTCTTAAAAAAAAAGGTTCCTTGAGGTTCTATATAGAACCCTAGGGTTCTATACTTGGCCAGTAGAACCTTTTACCCAAAAAATGGTTCTATTTAGAACCCTTTGAGTGCAAAGAACCTTTTTGATTAAAATGGTTCTGTAATGTGGGATCTATAACATAATTATATAGTAAAGATTATAAATAATGATAAGCTATAACACAGAGAGACAAAGCTTTTTGAGTCAAAACCTAATAAAATGACTGCTATGGTCAAAAACCTAATCAATGTATGATGGGATTTTTGTTTCACGCAGGTTTGTACATTACCATATAACTAATATTTATATATGCTTAATATTTAACATTTTTGATGAATTATTTTGTGAAATTAATTAAATAACCAGTTTGTTCAGACTGTACAGTGTGTTGTTATGGTTTAATAAATTGTTTTAAACTAATAATCATGAAAAAGCCCTCTGGTGACGTCATTCATTGGTGGACTGGTGATGAAGAGCCTCGAGAGAGAGTGACGGTTAATTTTTGAAAAGGAGAACTCCGCTTTTGCAGCTGCGTCATTCAGGTACGTTATTACTCTTTTAAAACTATAATAATGAAATATTTTGTATTACGGGGTAATGTTTCTCTTCCCTTGTGTTATATGGTGACAGACTGAATAAGGGGTAACGTTAATATGGATTAATACTGTGCTTGTAAGTTTCTGATGGTCTCTGTCGACAGCCTTCGCTTCAGAAATCTGTGTCAAGCTGACTTTGCTCTGCTTTTTGTTCGAAATAAGTTACAGTTTCGCTTTATTTGTTTGTCAGTATTAATTAAAATATCAATAACAATAAAACAGGTGCGTTATTCGATGGCGGGCATTGAGAGGCAGCGTGAAGCGCGTGCACGCTCTTTTAATGGTAACTTCATATGAGCCGATTTCCGCTTTCGTGCAGTTTTTATCTCCAACCTTGAACAAACAAGTACTCCCAGCTTGTTCGTGTGTGAGTTTAGCCCAGTTTAACTCGGGCTAAACTCTGTAAAGTAGTGTACACGCCGGCTAGTCTGCATTAAAACCGCAAGGGAGCATGTCGCGCTCGTGCCCCGCCCGAGTCTATGCACGCGCCCGCCCGCCCGAGTCTATGCACGCGCTATTGTGATGATTGCTAAGTGTATTATTGAAACCTTTTAAAGCCAAAACATATTTTAATAATCCATAGATAATAGATCAGGTGTTATTTATGAAGGACATACAAACATGCAGGCTAAATGTATTGTGAAATGTTGAACCTTGTTAAATATAGGCTACATATATGTATATATTGTGCTAAATAAGTTTAAAATTAATATTTTAATGTATATCTTTCTTTTCTTCAAACAGCCTGGACACTGAACTGCATCGTAAATCTTGTGCTCGGTATGTATTATTGCTTTTAATTCTAAACAAACTGTATTAAGTATTATGAAATGAATATTATAAAAGACTTTAACATTGTATTGTAACCTGGGCTGCAGGACACAAATAGCTTTGAAGAGGAAGGATCCCAGCTTCAAGAAGGACATGCGTTACATCCATAATTATGACACAATTATCATCAACAAGGACACCTGGTAAATATTGTATTTTATAACATGCATATGTCAGACTTGGTTGTTGTGTACTGAAATAATATATTTATCACAAAAATGTTCCATTACTTATTGCTGCTGTTTGTACAGTGAGAATATTAAGGTCATTGCTTATTAAAAAGTCCTGCAAAGAAAATATGTTTTAAAAGAAAGTGTAAATTTGCCTACAGGATACCTTGTTGGAATGTCTGCAAAACAAATTTAAAAATGAAAGGATTTCAGTGGTGAGCTCATCAATCATCTTGCAAAATGAAACAAATTAATGGGATGAAAAGGAAGTGAACTGTACTCTGAGGAACCTAACACAAGGCAAGTTCAGTTCAATACATTTTATGCCAAAGGTAGATTAATTCTGTATTATAAATTCATATTTACACACTCTAAAATGCTGTCTTCCTACCTCAGATTGTGATGGACCTGGAATGCGACACCAGATACTTATAAGTCAAGAACCGAATGAAACACCCTTTTCCAGAGCACAGATTATGGAGGGGTTTGCAGAACTAATGGAGCAGTTTCTTCTTGGAGTGCCACAGCTTGTGAGTAAACACTGTTACATTGTGTGCCAAATAGTTTTGCGTCCATGATGACTTTAAGAAACTTGTATTGCTGAAAATGTCATTTGGAAACTTACACATGAAGTAAACAAAATGTTTTTTTGCATTTAGGATGCTGCATAGAAAACTTGGTGAAGAACACAGAAACATCTTTAAAAGAAATGGCCCAAAAAGGACGGAAAGAAGGTAGTGCTCCATGACAGTCTCATTGGACCAGCAGAGGAAACCGCAGAAGGTAACTACACACTATACTACATACTATTTGCCCCAAACACACACACACACACTCACACACACTTTAATTGTATTGATTAAAACTGTAATTCTATTTGATGACATGTTAATTGGTTAAAAGTACTCAACATTAAAATATTGTTTTACAGAAATCCAAAGGTCCTACACCATCCAGGATTCAGCAGCTCTCCTGATTCCACCAAGGCTTGAAGTGTCAGTATTACAATGGACAACACTCACTCGCTATCCTTCTACTTCCTCATTTATCAGAGGCACCACAGAGGAGTGAATCACCAACTAATCTGCCCTTTCCAGCCACAACCCAGCACTTGGAAACCCATATACTCTCTCATACAGTAGATCTACACACATTCACTCACTATGGCCAATTCACCTTTACCGTACACATGCTTTTGGACTGTGGGGTCAACCGGAGCACCCAGAGGAAACCCACATGAACACTGGGAGAACTTGCAAACTCCACACAGAAATGACAACTGGCCCAGTCGGGACTCGAACCAGTGACCTGCTTGCTGTGAGGTGACAGTTCTAACCAGTGAGCCACTGTGCCACCCATGGACAAAACTATTTACCTTATAAGAGAGGCTGACAGACATGGACATGCTACAGGTTGTGGAATGGCTGTTTGCAGTGTTTTGTCTAATCATTCTGCAGTGTTTTAGTAATGTTTCTTATTAAATTATGTATAAAAATGGATGTTGTGATGACCAATACATGCAGGTACCATCCACTTTTTGAAATTGTAGTGTTATTTAATAGATGTTTTGATTGTTTGTGTATTGTTTCTATCTGCATTGTGATATATTTCTCTTCCGTTTAGAGATGTGTGAAAGTTAAGCTCTGTATTTGTTCAAACAGTAAAAAAGCTTATAAAAGTGAAGTCATTACAATAACAGTGTTGAATGCCATTAAACTGTTAAGGTAGATCTGCTGTCCAATGCAAAGTATGCAGAGGTGCAATTTTAAATATTTAAAAAAATATTTTGTATAATGAATTGAATAAATTTAAACAATTTGAATTGTCTGGATTGGTTTTATTTTTTATTTATTAATAAGTAACAATAATTCAATAATAAATAAAAAGAACCCTTAAATGGTTCTAAATAGAACCATCTAACTTGAATTCAAAGAACCATTTGGGGTTCTATTTAATGAACCCTTAAAATGGTTCTATATAGAACCTTTTTGGGGTTCCATATATGAAGCGCTTCATAGAACCGGTTTTGGTTCTATATTGAACCGTTTGTTTTAAGAGTGTAAACTGTTAGCTTTATAAGCTTGTTTTAGCACTAGATAGCATGTTGCTAACATATTTAAGAAATAGTTAACAGTTTGCTAGCACAAATTAGCATGTTGCTAGTGTACATACACATACTACACTGTGCTAGCATATTTCAGAACACTGCAGTCAATTTGATAAAATCCTTAAACTGAAATGTTCTTATTAGCTCAGTTATGATGTATTTCTACACTGATGCTTAATAAAATCTGAAAAGTTAGATTTTATTAACACTATACTGCTAAAATATTAACAGCTTGATTAATCATTTGTTAGCATGAAGTAGCATTTCTTCACAGTAGCATGGATTACCTGTTTCTTATGTTTTATTCAAAGTTATCTCACGGCAATTTGTAACTTTTTGATTTATTGGATTTATCTCATTCCTGCAATTTAGTAAAATTAGCTTTCACGGTTGGCTTTAGGGTTGGGGTTGGATGCCATGCCTCCTTTTTAAAATCGTACATTTTCATACAACAGAACACTATTAGCCACTAAACTGACAAATCGTAAAATAGTTAAGTTTCCTTGTGAGATCAGGCTGGTTTTATTGGATGGCTAATATTTAATATGTTTAGTATAACTGCAAAATTATAGTCATTAAACAAAATGGTAATTATTATTATTACAGTGCCATCATTTTTGTATTTTGGATGTTTATTTGATATATAAATATAAGGTTTTTCAAAACACACACACACAAAAAGGTTAAAATCATGGCATTTTTAAATGCTTTTAAACAGTGTCATCATTTAATCAAATAATTCTGTTATGTAAAATGTAAAACAGTCTCTTTGACCTTCTCTCTTGAGATGTTCACAGGGTGTTTTTTTCTTTTGTAGATGTCCAGTTGAGTGGGAGAGGGGAAAGTAAGCAAAGGGGCAGAAACAGGCCGTGTAGTTCCCACACTATGATGCAATGAAGCAGGGGCAAAAGGGATCCTCACTGATTTACTGGCATCTGTAATGAATAACAGACAGAAGAACACAGTGTTTTAAGATGATCTTATTTATCCTTCTCCGTATGAGCGGAAATGCCTCATGCAGGCTATATATGCCCCTTACTATCAGAAAACGAGCCAGAGCTGAGGCAACACAACATTATCTTCCTATCAGATATTTGTAGAACATTTGTCATATACATGTGACAAAATGTAGGTGTATGTTTACATTTAGACATGATTTGCTTTATTAGATGATTTTGCTTTAACGCTATGCTAGCATTTTTTTTTAACTTATTTATAGCATGGTTAGCACATTGCTAACATGAGGTAGCATGTTTTGAAACGATAATACACAACACAGTTGCTAGCACATTTCTAACATGCACTCTGCTAACATAAATTAGCAACCATATAGTAACTACCTTTGCGAGATTGATCGTTTGGTCTGTAAAAACATCTGCGCTCAACAAAGATATGATAAACACCTTTAAAAGCTAAGTTTAACAAACATTCTTAATTATAAACATCTTAAAGAGATAGGTTAAACTTTAAAATCCCACAGGAGATGTCAAGTAGATATAGCTAATGAACAAACACATGTACCGGCATGTATCAGGGCTGTTGCTAGCACATTTTTAACACGTTTTAATTACAATAATGCGGCCTTCACATGCAAAATTATTACAAATACAGGTAGGAGTTTTCTGGACAAAAAGTCATATTTACTACTGACAATATTAGATAATTTTTAGGCTACATTTTCTGAATTGTATATGCCAAAAACATTACACATGGCAGAAGAAAAACATACTGCTGATCTGACAGGTATTCTTCTCTTTCTTTTTTTTTTACCCAAACAATAACTACATCGCATTGTTAAAGCAGTAAAATTATTTGAAGCATATTTTGTTTTATAAACAATAAAATTAGCATGTATTTCACTGTTATTTTAGAATAATTTGGTGAACGTTTATATATATGATATATGGTTGTATGCGCGTTTAAAAAAAAACACTGGCTTTAATATGTTCCCTCCCAAAAAATAGGCAACAAAAAATAAACATCACTCAATGACTCAAACTCAATGACTCTTATTTTTTGTGATTAGCTTGTGTATGACTACAGGGATAGCTTGAAATTAGCATGTTTCAACAATATGCAATCATGCAGTTAATAAAATGTATTATTATTATTACTATTAATATTAGATAGCATACTGTAAATGCACTATTTTACGGCATTATACTTAATATTGCACTCTTGGAAAGCAGCTTAGCTAGTCAAAATAGAAGATTAAAATGTAACTATAATGATGATAATAATAAAATATTATTCATTCATTTATTCCCTTAAAATATTATTAATAATAATAAAATTACTTTTGTTGTTGTTCTCGTTTTATTATCAAGAAAAAATTATAACATGCTAAATCAAATTTAGTTTGACCATATTCTACTCATCTGTTCATCTCTCAGCCAGATTTGTCAAAGTCTCTTGATCCTTTGATGTGGGACAGGCAAAATTTAAAATGTTCTAAATAGAAGTTCTTCAAAGACTGTGTGTGACAGCACTTGTGTCCAGTGCCAGTGCGTCTGAAAGGGCCCGTCCACAATCCCTTACATTCAATTAGCCAGAAACAAGTGTGCTTTGTGCAGCCTGTGCTAATCACCAGCCCACTGCCTTCCAGTTCACAGTCAACACACAGCAGATACAAATGATAAAGCCCTCACGCCTTTCATGTTCATGACCTGAATATCAAACATAAAAAAGATGAACCAACAAGTTCATTGAAGCTCTGAAATGTATTTTTAGTGTTTGAGGAGTTAATTAGTAGATTTGATGGTGTCAGACTAGGGCTGCACAATATTGGGAAGATCTGATATTGGGATATTTTATTTTTCAGCGATAAATATTGCACTATGAATACACTTTCACAAGATGGTTTGAATAGCACTAGTTGATGGTTTTCTGAGGAGTCTAACAGTCAGGTACACAGCAAATTCATTAGTGTTAAATTTCGAGTGCTGCGGTAATTCAAAGTGTTGAAATTCTAGAGTCAGATGAAGATAAAATAACTCGGTGTTAGAAGCTGATTTGCCTCCTTGTCATACAGAGTTACATGTGTCTCACAGCAAAAAAAAAAAAAAAAAAAATCTGTGTACATTTAACTTAATTTGAGTTTAACTTAATACTTCTTGGGTGTACATATGACTCCCTCCAATTAAAATAACACTTTCTCAAATGTGACATTTATACATTACTCACAGAGTTCATTTTAACACTAATAGTTTATTCTTACATTGAACTAGAGCGTGTGTTACCCTTCAAAGTGTTAATATATTACCTTTTTACCTATATTATCAATTGGTGTTTGACAGATAACATTGATCAAATATGTTAAAAATAGTTTTAATTTATTAAATGTTTGTCTGAAAGAACTGGATCGAGTAAAAAAAAAAAAAAAAAAAAAAACTAGTGGTAAATACACTACATATTAGGTTAAAAGTTTAACACTGAAAAAAAACCCCTCTTAAATATATGCTCTTTAATAATCGTGGATTAAAATGTACTCGGTTTTAACACTGAACAACACCAAAAAAAAAAATCACACTGGAATTTTTGCTGTGCTAACGCTAATACAGTGTTGACTACATCCCAGAATTTATGCAGCAATATCCTAGATTTTTCCAGATGCCATTTTCTCCTGCCACAAGGAGCAATGAGAAGAAGCAGCTGGTGAGTGAAAGTACTTAAAATGTTTGTATATAAACATTTGACATCCAAATCGTTATATATACACTAGTTTTAAATATCTCACAAAAAAGCATCGTTTTTCATCTTTATTTTGTTCTGTACTAGCGATTTTATATTAAAATGAAAGAAAATAAAACTGCTCCTTTTGGTTAAAACAACGGTTTGTGACTGTTTTGAATTGTGTTCCTTAAACACAGGGCTTAATTTGTGCCAGAACACAGCAGATCCGGAAGCTCTGAAATCTGATCCGTTACCTCATTTTACCGATCCCCCTCCTCAACCACCCTCCTCCCTATCCGCTGTTCACTTTCACTTTCTTCCGCGACTCTCCAGCCCTCTTCACTCTCGTCCGTGAGACCGCTTCACCTCGCCATCCTCTGGCAACATGCCGGATCCGTTACCCCGGTCTGTTCCGGGACCTCGCAATTCACAAATTAAGCACTGCTTAAACATTAACGAATAGTTAATAAAGTGTTGCCAATATTAAACAAGATATATTTTTATTTCCGTGTGGTGTTGAAAATTTGACCTAAGAGTGTTGACACATAACACTGAGTGGTGTTCATATGATCATTTGTGGTGTTAATATTTTACACTATAAGAGTTTGCTAATTAACACTCTCTGAGTGTTGATAATGTTAACTCCATCAAAAGTGTTATTTTAACACTTTAATAGTGGGTCCCATATAAACTCGAGGGAATAAAAGTGAGTGTTAATTTTAACACTAAGGTAGTTAAATCTGTTATTTAAAATTTGCAGTGTTGAGAAATTGAATAACTACAATGCAAATAATAATAATAATAATAATAATAATAATAATAAAAACAAATGCTTTTCTTACCTTGTTTTGTGTCATTTCCAGTCCAAATATCAAAAAATTCTTAGAGCAAGTAAAAATATTGTTTTATTTTCACAATCAGAAGAAACAAATAAAAATTAAGAGTATCCTTAAAACAAGCTAAATTATCTGCCAGTAGGTGAAAGTGAAAGAATCTTGTTTTTGATTTGAAATGTAGATATTTCAACTAGAAACAAGACAAAAATTCCAAGTAAGATTTTTTTTTGGCATAAATCATATAAATTCAGATTTTTTTTCACAGACTTAACTTCTTTTTAAACCAAGTTTTGTTGTCCTTTGGTGTGACACTCCTATTTATTGAAAATGTTCAACAAGTCAAATATTATTCTTTGTTTGATATTAAATAAATTGTACTAAAGTGTTCAACAATGCTGATAATTTGCACTCATGTAATGTATATTATTAAAAGCAGTTCTTTTTTTTCTCATTTTTGCTGTCACACTATAGAACATATTTATGGTACAAGAGTAAAACAGTAAAAGAGTTCTGTAAAAAAAACTGTCAAGTTGAACAAGTGAGGCCTTATATTTTCTCAAACATCAGGCGTCCCATTTATTTACTTCATTTTTAATTGTAATTTATTTTTTGGCTGCTCATACTACATTAAAACGATCATTTCAAGTCACTTTCTCTCTGCACTCCAGCTTGTGTGTGCTGTAAATTGGAAGCAGGTGTAGAGCAGTGGACATACAGTAGGGCAGGTCTGCATTTGTGAAGTATTCCAGTCGTAGAGACAATACTGTTTGTGGGAGGGAGAAGCAGTCTCTTGTGTTTATTGGTCCCTTCTTGACCACCGATGCTGAAAAAATGAAGCAAGCAGCAGCGGCAAACCTCAGGAGTCAAGGGCCAAAATTTGAACCACTCACTCCCACTGAGAGCAGAGCGTTGGGGAGGAAGTTCTTAGACAGAAAGAGAGAAAAACAGCTCTATCTATTATACAGTAGCTCTCGTTTTTAACCACAATTTAAACTCAGAGGCAGAGCACACAATTAGTTAAAAGTATAAAGTTGTAACATGTAACCCACATGAAAAAAAAATTACTAATACTAAGTGTATTATGAAGTGTAATTGGTAGTATTTACAACTGTTAATGAACGTAACAGCATACTGTAGCTATAATACTGTAGTATATTAATCATAGTGAACTGATAAATTGTAATAAATACTGCAGCATACCCTAGTTTTTACTACAGTTTAGCTTTTACAGTTAAAGCATTATGTAATTGTTGAAAACTAGTACAGTACTGGGCAATTGGCAGGGACAGACTCATCTATATTGCATTTTTTCTTTGGTATTTCTGCTCAGACTTGTGGAGAAAGAGGGGTCTGGCTGCAGACTTGGTGCAGTGCAATCTGAGCTGCATCCAATGCTTTTTAATGGGCTCACCTAACCCCACCCCTAACCCTACCCCTTACAGTGACGTCACTGGCTCCATTGAGTGCATTGTGTCTGACAATGCATTGTGAGAGATGCAGTCTCAGCTTGCATCATAAAGGCTGCATCCAGACCCTATTGGAAAAAAACTGGATGTATGTAGAACGATTTTGAGAGTGTAGTAAATAAACTTGAAATGTGAAAAAAAAAGACATTTTACAATTAGATCCACTTGTTTATTTAACAAAGCAACTCTCTCATGATATTTATACTTAAAGCAGAAAACATTACTTATGCACTGTAACTAAATCATATAAACGTTTGAATGTTAGTTAATAATTCAACTGAAATGAATATAAAAACTGAATATATTGGCAAAGTAAATAAAAAACAGTAGACTCAATGGGACAAAAAGTCTGCAAATTTCAGCATGTGGAGATTCCGTGTAGGCTCAAATTATTATTATTATTACTGTTTTTTCATGTGGGAATTTATTAACAAGATTTCGAAGCTTTTTATTTATTATAACTTGCAAAACACTGACAAATTTCACCCTGAAGGTTTCTGCCTAACCTTGTCCGATAAATAGAATCGGGTGCTGGTGTTATTTTTGCAGATTATGAAATCAAAGAACTATTTCCTAGGAGGTGAGGTGCCTGTTAGGAAAATGTTTATGTAGAAAAAGATAGTGGCTGTTCTCCAGATAAGCCGAGTTTCCTTGGCCTTTTCACTCCTGTAAGACTTCGGGAGAGGCACTATAGGGAACGACTAAAGCCAAATAAATAACACTGGGGTTTCGGTTAGCAGCTAATCAGGATTCTTTCCCCCTAGCAGTATAACAGTGTACAGAGCCTTTGTTCAAATGAACTAAATAAAACTTGTTTGTTCAATATACAATTATTTTGCTTATTTAAAATATTTACTTACATACATTAAAAGCAACAGTGTCATGGTGGCGCAGTGGGTAGCACGATCGCCTCACAGCAAGAAGGTTGCTGGTTCGAGCCTAGTCTGGGTCAGTTGGCATTTCTGTGTGAAGTTAGCATGTTCTCCCCGTGTTAGTGTGGGTTTCCCCCACAAGTCCAAAGACATGCGGTACAGGTGAATTGAAAAAGCTAAATTGGCTGTAGTGTGTGTGAATGCAAGAGTGTATGGGTGTTTCCCAGTGTTGGGTTGCAACTGGAAGGGCATCAATTGCGTAAAACAGATCTTCACCTTGGAATTATAAGGTTCTATCTGCGTTCTGAATGATTTAGAGATATTGAGCTTCAAAGTGTTTGCATTCCATAGTAAACTATGTGTGTAATATTTGTTTTTTAAATAAAAAGTCTTAAAATGTATACAACTTATAAAAAAAAACATCCCATAATGTAAATAAGTTGTCAGTTATTACGAATACTGTATGTCAGCTTAATTTTGACAAAAAATGTCAGATAGAAGGACGCCACGCTGGCGTAGTGAGTAGCATGTTCGCTGGTTCGGGCCTCGGCTGGGTCAGTTGGCATTTCTGTGTGGAGTTTGCATGTTCTCCCCGTGGTTGCGTGGGTTTCCTCCGGGTGCTCTGTTTTCCCCCACAAGTCCAAAGACATGTGGTATAGGTGAATTGGGTAAGCTAAATTGTCCGTGAATGAGTGTGTATGGATGTTTCCCAGAAATGAGTTGCAGCTGGAAGGGCATCCGCTGCGTAAAACAAATGCTGGATAAGTTAGCGGTTCATTCCGCTGTGGCGACCCCTGATTAATAAAGGGGCTAAGCCGAAAAGAAAATAAATGAATTAATTTCAGATAGAACTTTATAATTCTAAGGTGACTAAATGCTGGATAAGTTGGTGGTTCATTCCGTTGTGGTGACCCCTGACTGATAAAGGGACTAAGCCGAAAAGAAAATGAATGAATGAATGAATGAATGAATGAATAAAATTAAATGTTAAGTTCATTCAAAACTGAAAATCCTGTCATCATTTACTCACCCTCTACTTGTTCCAAACCTCATTGGAGTGTCGTTCTTCTGTTGAACACAAAAGATGATTTTTTTTAAAGCTGGAAACCATTGACTCCATGTATTTGTTTTTCCTACTACAGATGTCTATGGTTACCGGTTTTCAGCTTTCTTCAAAATTTTCTTTTTTTTATTCAACAGAATAATAAAAAAAACTCACAAACATTTCGAACCACTTGAGGGTGAGTAAATAGTAAGTACATTTACATTTTTGTGTGAACTATCCATTTAAAAGGAAAGAGATGGCCACGTGATATACAAATGACAGGAACACAGTTAACCCCATGATTCTCTTGACTCATCTGTTTCTCTGCTTTGCCTATAGAACAAATCTGATTTGCCACTTCCACCTGATTGCTAGTTCCTGATTGGCCTACAGTGTCTTAAAAGCCATGACACAACTTTCTTGGTGGCCATCTTGTTTTGGGTCACTTGCTTTGTGTTTGTTGAAATGGTTGTATAATGTTTGGTGCAGAGTTTGAATGTTACTTTGTGACTAAAGATTTGTGAGTACTGTTTTTTTTGTTTGCTTTGTTTATGAAACTTGGTTCCACTGGCTTGTTAGACCTTTTTGCCTGCTGACATTGTTTTTTGGATTGTCGCTTAAACATGGTCGCCTGTTTGTAAATAGTTTGTAAGTAGTACATATATCATTGGGATAGTAAGGAGTTTGACGCCATTTTATTTGAAAAACCTTTTGACCTCTGTTTTTGTGTTAGGTAGTTAGGGAAGTGATTTGTGTTTTCTTTTCTTTCCTTTTGATCAGGTAAGTTAGAGATTTAAGATAAAGGAATTTCTGTTTATTTTGTCAGCTCCAGAAATTAAACCTCAAATCTTTGATTTAATTTTCTTTGTTTTGTCTTTCATGTTGTGCACCATTCCTAGACGGTGCAAAACAACACAAAGAACTTCATTAAATTAAAACTGAGAATTTATATGCATTTCTTAATTGGATTTATTGATTCTTTTAAGTCAACATCATCACTAGGGGGGTTGATGCAGTGTGCTCCAGTAGATTGAACTGGAGTCATGACTTTTCTGATTTCTTTTGGGGACTTCTTTACAAAGTGAGTTAATTGTCAGAAAGAGAGAAAGCCAGGCCTACCTGTGCTAGCTTTCACCATGCACCAGTGGTTAGGGATACCATTAATCACAGTGCAATCCACGAATCTGTTTGTCACTCACTCCACTGACAGGATAGACGGAGCATAAGACTTAATTAAATGCACACGATACACACTGAACATATGGACAAGCTTATAAGGGAAATGTATGAGCAGTGTTTACATAGCAGCCTTCCAAATCCACTGCACTCTTTCATAACACAGTGGAATGTGAGGAGTATGATTGATGGAAGACAAAGTACTCCCTGAACAGCTGCATTACCAATTAAGAAGACCAGATAGTAGTTCTGTGATGAGATTTTCCTCAGCTTTTAAATGTGGGGTTGGTAAGATTTTGACAATATTTTTGTTATGCTCAAACAGACTGAAGCATACAGCAAAAAGCTATGTTGCTAAGTAATATTACAATTAGCATTACTAAGACAAACTTTGAAAATGGCATTTGAAGCCAGACTTTAAAAGATTTTCGCATTTTACCGAGGGATGCTAGTGAAACTCAAATAACACAACACTTGGCATGTTTAACATTTTGCTAGCAGGAATGAACAAGTTTAAGGTGTTATATGGACTAACATGTTTCTAGCACATTCCCAACGCGTTTATAACATCACGTTTAATATTTTAGTTAGTACAGTATGAATTTATATTGTTAAAATGTTAGCGTGCTCAACACATTTTTGTATTGTTAACATGTTTCTATTAAGTATTACTACAGTATTTTGCTAGTACAGTATGGTTGGCCAATTAAATAAACTGACATGCTACTAGCATGAGTTAGTATGGTTAACATAGCTGCTTGGTTGATTATGCATGCTTTAGGACTGCATTGTTTTGGTTTGCTTTTGTATGTTTGGTCTAATCCAGGTTGGGGGGCGTACCTTCAGCGCACCTGATGCTTATTTAAACTGAGTGAGAGAATTTGTCAGGGCCGCTGTTCATTCACTATGTGGGCAGTTGGCCAGAGCTGTGCTCTAATTTTGGCTTTATGTTTTGTTTTGCATCCATACACGAGCACTGACAACACTTACCACATCCATTCATTTGCTTTTCACACTGATCGAACATACTGATGCTAATGTTTTGATTGTTATTTTCAATTGTGTTAAAATAAATTATATTTTTTACTTTATTTCGAAGTGTCGTCTCCCTTAATGTTACATCTTTGAGCCAGGTGTAACATCATGTTAAGAGCATAGTACTAAATTATTATTATGAATTATGTGGCTAATTCATGAATTAGGAATGTAATTCATGAATAACTTGTGTGTATGAATGTTTCCCATTGATGGGTTGCAACTGGAAGGGCATTCGCTGCTGCAAACAGATGCTGGATAAGTTGGCGGTTCATTCCGCTGTGGCGACCCCAGATTAATAAAGGCACTAAGCCAACAAGAAAAAGAATGAATGAATGAATGAATGTGGCTCACTTATTTTGATGCAGAAACATTAAAACATTAGTATTGTAAAATATTCATATTTAAACATACATACACCTTATATAATTAACTTTAATTAGAATTTTTGGTTATTGATTTGATGGCAAAAATATATTTTACAGTAAAACCGCAATACTGTTAACAAAATATTATTACTTCAGAATCACTAGATCCACAGGATCCTGGAGAAAAGCACCAGGCCCAGATTTTGTAACACCAGCCTGTTTATAATCCTGTGCTGACCAACTGGCCCCCATCTTCACCCTGACCTTCAACAGATCACTGGAGCTGTGTGAAGTGCCCTCCTGCCTCAAACGCTCCATCATCATACCCATCCCAAAGAAACCCAAACTTACAGGACTAAATGATTACAGACCGGTGGCGCTAACATCTGTGGTCATGAAGTCGTTTGAAAATCTGGTGCTGGCCCACCTGAAGGACATCACTGAACCCTCACTGGACTCTCTTCAGTTTGCCTACAGAGCAAACAGGTCTGTGGATGATGCAGTCAATATGGGACTGGATTATGTTTTGCAACAGCTAGACAGACCAGGGACCTATGCGAGGATCTTGTTTGTTGACTTCAGCTCAGCTTTCAACACCCTCATCCCAAAACTTCTCCTGCCTAAATTAACTCAGCTCTCCGTGCCCACCTCTGTCTGTCAGTGGATCAACAGCTTTCTAACGGACAGGCAGCAGCTGGTCAAGCTGGGCAAATCCTCATCCAGGACCCGCACAATCAGCACTGGCGCCCCCTAGGGCTGTGTCCTCTCCCCTCTGCTCTTCTCTCTGTACACGAATGACTGCACCTCCAAAGATCCCTCTGTCAAGCTCCTAAAGTTTGCTGATGACACCACCCTTATTGGTCTCAGTCAGGACGGTGACGAGTCTGCTTACAGACAGGAGGTTCAGGAGCTGGCTCTCTGGTGCAGTCACAACAACCTGGAGCTGAACACGCTCAAAACAGTGGAGATGATAGTGGACTTCAGGAGAAACATCATGGACAGCACTGTGGCTGCAGTGGAGTCATTCAGGTTCCTGGGCACCACCATCTCTCAGGGCCTGAAGTGGGACACTCACATTGACTCCATTGTCAAAAAAGCCCAACAAAGGCTGTACTTTCTTCGTCAGCTGAGGAAGTTCAACCTGCCAAAGGAGCTTCGGAAACAGTTCTACACCTCCATCATTGAATTAGTCATCTGCACTTCAATAACTGTCTGGTTTAGCTCAGCTACTAAATCTGACCTCAGAAGACTACGTCGAGTAGTTCGGACTGCTGAGCGAATCATGGGTACAACCCTCCCTACTCTCCAAGAACTGTACTTATCCAGAGCTGCAGAAGGGCGGCCAAAATCACTCTGGACCCCTCACACCCAGCACACTGCCTCTTTGAACTGTTACCTTCTGGTCGACGCTACAGAGCACTGCGCACCAAAACAGCCCGACACAGAAACAGTTTCTTCCCACAGGCAATCCATCTCATGAACACTTGATGATAATAATCGTGGAACCAACATCACTGTTTGCAATACACTTTTTACACACACATACACTTATTTAACAACACACTTTACATGCCAATTTGCACATAACAAATACACTTGTTACACACACATACACTTATTTAACAACAAACTTTACATGCCAATTTGCACATAACAGCTGCACATATAATGTTGTATATAGTAATACACCTGTACATACACACTTGTCCATCTGTATATCTGCATTTAACACTTACTTCTATTTTTTTGAATATATTTATTATCTGTTTTTTGTCCTGTCTCTGTAATTCTGTTGCACTGTAGAAGCTTTGTCATTAAAACAAATTCCTCGTATGTGTGAACATACCTGGCAATAAAGCTCTTTCTGATTCTGATTCTGATCACGAAGAATCCATTCTAAATACATTTCTTGATGTTGTAATGTTGAGATGAAAAAAAATAACAAGGGGTCTGATCTACACCTCCGATATCATCAACAAAGAGATTTATTAAAGTATTTATTCATACATAGATTTAAATTCAGTGCTGTTGGAAGAAACACCAGCTTGATGATAATCTCTTTTTTGTGTGGTTTTAGTAAAAATCTAATCTCTACATGGAAATTCCTTTAATGAGTTTTTTTTATACACCCATTTGCAGCTTTAAAGACCAGGGACGATTACAGCAGCACTTTGTCCTATTTTTAAACAAACTACAGTCTTTTTGTTTCTAGCGTCAAGATTTCCACCTCATTAATGTCCCAGATCTGATGCATTTTAATGAAACCTGCTGTGATTCTATTTAAAGCCAGAAAAAGTGCAAGAGTGAAACATCCATTTAACTTAACTCCCAATAATTGTGCAGCATAAAAGAAAGGATTTTGCAAAGAATAATCGCTAATATATCTAGGATTATGGTGTGCAAAATAAATCTAGCTGTTCTACACCGTACTCCCATCAAAATAACCCAGGAGCAGGTTTGTAGCGCCACCTTCTGGTCAAATAAATGATTAAAATATTGAGTACTTTACAAACCTAAAGATTAGTCACAATTTATTTATTTTATATAATGTATATTTATAATTAATAATAAACTATAATTCTAACAAATATATGAGCAATTCCAGCGTTATGAATGTGACGTTTGCAGTAAATTCACAAAACATAAATTCACAGAGAAAGTATATGTTAACATTATATTGAAACATCTGTTTATATTTTCCAAAATAACTAACCACAGAGTTATGGGAGCAGAAAAAAAGCTATCTGTAAGCAGTTTTTATATTTTAAATGAGGACAATAAACGTGTTATAGATGTGACAAAAAAAAAAAACAGTTTACAGTTTACAATATATTTTGAAGAAATTCTATAAATTAAACTACACAAGCTAAAAGAAATAATGCTCATCAAAAGCATCAGAGTTTGCTCACTATAGAACAAAAACGATTCATTTTATGTTATTTGACATCTTTTTTTTCCCATCTACGAGGAAAAATCTCCACTATGGATGTGACATCTCACTGTTTTGGATGTGCCAGATGTGAAATTGGCAATTGTGTGGTTTTGGTAAATCAAATATAATAGCTAGCCTACATAACAGAGACATTTTTTGAGTATTGTACTGTAAAATGAGTAAAGCACTGTAAAATACTTGCTTGCACAAAAAAAAAAAAATAAAATAAAAAATGCAGAAATGGTTTCGCTATTTTGACAAAAACTTTTTTTCATGGCAAGGTTGACATTTTCATAGAATTACTCATATACATTAACTGATTATATATATATATATA
>CAIGQQ010027967.1:0-12743 GCA_903798035.1 Danio albolineatus
TGTGTGTGTGTGTGTGTGTGTATATATGGAATTATAGAATTATAACATTACTTTTAGTACTATTTTTTAAAAGTAATTGACACTTTTCCTGGAGTGCTTCAACAAAGTAACATATACAAGTTACCTGTATGGGGAAATGCTCATCCTCTTCCTGTTCCTGTTGTAAAAAGAATAGAGAGAGAGTTAACTTAGTTTGCCATAACCAATGCTAAGTAACACCTAAACAATACAGCGGGTCACCTGCTAATCACACCGTTAAGTTTCAAAACAACCACCCAAATAACAAAGGTAAAGTTGGTTTTAAATTCGCACATTCGAATTTAGGCTCCTTAATATAACATTAGAAAACTATTGTTTGCAAATTCCAAATAGCGAAATCACACTAGCAGACAAAGAATATCAATCTACAACTTTGTCCATGGTCAAAGAAATATTGCTAATGTTGTTTTAAAGTGTTATTTACACGCGATTTTAGACCGGATATACCATGGTAAACAATATAGGGAGCATGTCACTGAACGAATGTGCGAATATAAATTCAACTTTACTTCAATGCAAATAACAAACACCAAGGCAGTACAACAACATTTGCTGTTTTAGATGTTTTTCGCCGTCGTTTAACGTAACACAAATAAAGATAATTAAGCTCCAATCTACTATGTGAAAACATACAAAACAACACTTTAGTTCAACAGAATCAGACGTATAACATACTTACAGTGCGAGCGCCGTGTAGAGTCTGGCAGGCATCTCTCGCAGAGCATAACACGAGTGAGATTGAAAAGTGCGCATGCGCGGCCTAGCATGACTTCGTGCGCATGCGCTTCCGAAAACGCTGGTTCAAGTGCGCATGCGCGGCTGACATTGCATCATGCTCAGTGCGCATGTGCGGCTGAGATTGCACCGGTCTGAGACTGCATCGTGTCTGCATCCAGACCCTTCTCGAGAGGTTGGCCGCACAGATCGTCATGTGCGATAGTGTGCGTATATTCATCTCTCTCTCTCTCTCTCTCGCACGCACACGTATACACCCACTCATACTCCCACACAAGCATGACATATTTCAACATTCTTTTAGTTTCATTCTGTATAATTCATTTATAATAAATCACAATACATTAGTTTCATTTCTATTCTTTATTAATATAAAACATACATTTTTGTTACTTCGATATTAATTTGGAGTGCACACAAATTGGTTTCGTTGTAAAATTAATGTTTGTTTCTTTGAGTTACCGAGCGTTGCGCTGGAGTGCATGGAGGTGGTGACCGGGCTGCTTCCGGGGTGACAAAGATTGGCGTCCTTCTTCTTCTTCTTCTTTGGATTTTACTGGCGGTTGGCAACCAAACTTGTAGGTGCATTACCGCCACCGACTGGAATGGAGTATGGAACTGGATGAATTACGACTGAAGCTAACGGTAAAAGGAAAAAAAAAAAAAAAAAACCTTCCACACGGATATGTTACAGTATATTCTTCAGTTAATAATATCTATATTCTTTTATCTAACTTGGTTTCTTTAACAAATTTAATTATTTCATTATATACCTCAGATGTTTTCCCTAATAACCCTGATAATGTGAAATCATGTTTCCCCTTTTTCATTGAATGAATGAGATCACATCTTTCTTTATTATATTTACTGCAGTGAAGTAATACATGTTCTATTGTTTCTTGTTGATTACAGTGTATACATTGTCCAGTTGGATGTTTCCCTATTTTATGTAAAGTGTGGTTTAGTCCAGTGTGTCCTATTCTCATCCGAGTTATAATACTTCCTTCCCTACGATTTCTGTTCTCCCTTCTTCCAGCACCGACTTGTTTATTTATATTATAAAGATGTCTGCCTGTTTCAACGTTATCCCAGTATACTTGCCATACTGATTGTGCATACTTTCTTATTATAAATTTTGCTTCTGTTTTGCTTAACGGGACTTCTAGATCGATTTCATTAGTTCTAAGAGCTTGTTTTGCCAGAATGTCTGCCTTCTCATTCCCTTCCACACCTACATGAGCCGGAACCCAGATGAAGTCTACAGATTTACCCATAATTTTAATATAATATGTCAAACTGAGTACTTTATTAAGAATATCCATCCTAAATGATGACCTTCCAGATTTAATGCTTTCAAGCGATGACAAACTGTCTGATGCAATTACTGCACTATTCACCTCGTTCTCCTTAATCCATTGTAGGGCAATTGATATTGCCAGTAATTCTGTTGTGTATACTGATATGTTATTAGTAATTCTTTTCTGAATGTGAGTATCATTGCTTTGGATATATACTGCTGCGCCTGTATGACCTGTTTGAGGATCCTTGGATCCATCTGTAAATAAAACTATTGATTCTTTGTAGTGTTTCTCCAAATAATTCTGCACTATATGTTTTGTTGGAATATTACTATTGTTGTATTTTAATTCCTGTTGTATGCTTAGGTCAACATTTGGTAATGGCACAAACCATGGTGGTATATATGGGATTGAGACTGTTTTACAGTATTTTAATTGGTCTAATCCTATAACTCTGGCTTTTGCCTCAGCTATCCATCCAAAACTAGTGAAATTGGTTTCCTCATGCTCCCAACATTCTAATAACGTACTTTTCACTGGATGTAGTTCATTTTGTCCCTGAATACTAACCCAATACGTCATCATTAATTTAATTCTTCTAATGCTTAAGGGCATTTCTCCCATTTCGACCTGCATAGATGACACTGGTGAGGTTCTGAATGATCCACTGCAGATTCTGAGGGCCTGAGCCTGCAACACATCTAATTTCTTGAGGTTTGATTCTGCTGCCGACATGTAAGCTATACATCCATAGTCAAGGACAGACCTCATGAGGGCCCAGTATATATTTTGCAACGATGACCTACTCGCTCCCCACTCTTGTCCTGACAGGCAACGAAGCACATTAATAACCTTTTTGCCTTTATCTATGATTTTATTCAGATGATCCTTCCATGTCAGCTTTTCATCGAACCAAACCCCAAGAAATCGAACAGTTTTTACTTGTTCTAGTGGTTGCCCATAAAGTTTTAAAGAGAGTGATGTGGTTTTATGCCATCTTGAGAAACAAATGACCTGAGTTTTTGCAACAGATAATTTGAACCCCCATTTATTTGCCCATTTTTCCACCTCGAATATTGCATTCTGTACTTTGTTTTGCACAAATGACATATTCCGGCCTCTGATCCATAATGCCCCATCATCTGCATATAACGATTTTCCTATGTTTTGTTTAACCTGGGAGAAAATGTCATTAATCATTATATTGAATAATAATGGGCTGCACACACTACCTTGAGGAGTTCCGTTCTCCACTGTATATTCATTTGAGTATTCCTTTCCTACCCTAACTTGTATCTTTCTTCCAAATAAGAAATCCATGACCCAGTTATATGTTTTACCAGAAATTCCTAAAGATTTTAATTTAATCAGCAGTCCCTCCTTCCAAAGCATATCGTACGCCTTTTCTATATCAAAAAAGACAGCAATTACGACTTCTTTATTAGTCTGTGCTTTCCTAATATCTGATTCCAGACACAATACTGAGTCCATTGTATTTCTGCCCCTACGAAACCCACTCTGATATGGAGAAAAAAGGTTTTTGTTTTCTAAAAAATAAGTAATTCTGTCCGTTATCATTTTTTCCATAATTTTGCACAAGTGAGATGTTAATGAAATGGGTCTATAACTAGATGGATCTGATGGATCTTTTCCTGGTTTAATTATAGGTATTACTATTGATTGTTTCCATACTAAAGGTAGTTGACCGGTGTCCCAAATTTGATTAAATAGGTTCAATACTATTTCTAGGGATGTATCTGTCATGTGTGATAACATTTTATAGCATATTTCATCCTTACCAGGGGCAGTTTGTTTAGCACCAGTAATTGCTCGTTTTAATTCAAACATATTAAATTGTAAATCTAAAGGATTTTCTGATATTTCTTCTTTCTTTAAGAGATCGGGAAATTCGTTTAATGTAGTGTTTCTGCACTTCCTAGCCTCTTCTGATAAATTTATTGAACTATGTATATTTTTGAACTGTTGAACTAATAGTTCAGCCTTTTCTAGGTTGCTTACCGCTATTTTATCGCCACACTTCAACACCGGCAATTCATAGTTCCTTCTAACACCTGCCATTCTTCTAATCATACCCCACACCTCTGATAATTGTACATCTCGTCCAAGTTTATTGCAGTATTCTCTCCAGAATATACGCTTTTGTACTTTTATAATTTTTCTTAATATTGCCTGAGCCTTTTTATACAAGATCAAAGCTTCCTGTGAATGATGTTTTTTAAGTTGTTTAAATGCTTTATTTCTCGCTCTTATAGCTATTTTACAATCATTATTCCACCATGGTACATTTTTGTTACCACAAACTCCTTTACTTTTAGGTATTATTTCCTCAGCTGCTTGAATTATTCCGTTAGCAACTGTATTATTTAATATGTTTACATCTGTCTGATTCATTATTTGTATTGTCCTAAATCTCTTTTCACATATTTCTTGAAATTCTTTCCAATTTACTTTCTCTAGTTTCCATCTTGGAATTCTTTCTTCTTTTTCATTCATTATCTTTATTCCTATTTTAGTCATTACTGGGTAATGGTCACTTCCTACAGTATTGTGTTTAAGAACTTTCCATGTGCTAACCGCTGCTACTGAACTACTTATAAATGTCAAATCAAGTGCTGTTTCTGTATTATTTGTGCAATTATACCGTGTTCCTTCACCGCTATTAAGACAAACTAAATCTTTTTCATCAATATAATCTTCAAGAAGAATACCATTTGCATCATTACTATTGCTTCCCCATAATTAATTATGTGAATTAAAATCCCCACACCATAAAACACTGTCCTGACGTATACCCATTACCTCTTCTAATACGTTTTGATTTAATTTATCACAAGGGTTATAATAATTAATAATGTCTATACAACCTTTTTCTGTCCATACTTTGATTAGAATTGATTCATAATTTGTATTTATTTGTTCTACCTTAAATTTCATTCCGCTTTTGATAAATGTTGCAATTCCTCCTCCTCTGCTATGTTTCCTGTCATTTCTAACTACATTATATCCCCTAATATTAAAATCTATTTGAGGTTTTAACCATGTTTCTTGTATACATATTATATGTGGTTTATCTATAAAATTATCTATGAACTTCTTAAATTCTTGGCCATTTGCAATTAAGCTTCTAGCATTCCATTGTAGAATGATCAACATTTAAGACGTTCCTCCCCCAGGCTGGGACGATTGTGTCTCTTCATTGAGGATATCTCTAACTGTCTCCCAGAGCAGATCCTTCACATCCAGGTATTTTTCGGCTGATTTGACTATTATTTTAATCCTTTCATTCCTACTTTTCGTTTGTGCTGAGCAATTTATTATCTCTGCCATAAAGAGAACAAAATCATTTTTGCTCACTATCAGAGTTTCCGCTTTCAAATTTTCACACTTATGATATGTCTCTGCATTTTGATTCCTGCATTCATTTTGTTTAGGTGCAGCCATAATTTCTGGAACCTTCTTTGCTGCTTCCGCATAACTAATTCCTTGAATAGTTTTCACTCGTTGTACTTCTGCCTGTCTTTTGCTAACCTCACATCCTCGATACGCTGAGCTATGCTCCCCTCCGCAGTTACAACATCTCAGCTTTGCACCCTCTTCACATTTTCCATATTCATGTTCCCCACTACATTTACCGCATCTTTGCTTTCCCTTGCAAACCGCTGCCACATGCCCAAACCTCTGGCATTTATAACATCGGAGAGGCGGAGGTATGTACATCTCGGAGGTAGGTCTCACATCATAACACATGTACCCGATTAGTATCTTTTTCGGGAGTACCAGCTCATCAAATATGACTAGAACTGAAAGACTGTCACAAGCACTTCCATTTCTGTTTGTTCTTAATCGTTTAACTTCAATTACATTAGCATTTGTTATACTCGCCTTCACTTCATCCACCGACACATTAACAGGAATTCCTGTTACAACTCCTTTAACATATCTTTTGCCATTTGTCTTGGAGCATTGCACTTTTTTCCCATTGATTTTATTCACCTTAAGTGCTTTTGCTTGCTGTTTTTCATCTTTGCAAAATATAATGATCGATCCGTTTCTCAAGATTTTAGCACTCTTTATAATGCCAATTTCTTTATGCAGTGTTTTTGTTAGCTGTATAGGATTCATACCTTCAAATGTGTCCCCTTCTTGCACAGGTTTTGCAAATACCTTGTATTCCACTATCTCGGTTTCTTCTAAGGTTGAAGCTCTATCTGAATCACTTTCATCAGATTTATTCTTACGTTTCTTTTTTCGTTTATTGTTTTTAACCGTATCCCATTTTTCAAAGTTCCCGCAACCTACTTCCATATCTCCTAATTCATTTCCTGATTCGTCACTTCCGTCTACATTCTCCTGTCCACTCACATTCCAGTTGTTGCCAACCACCTTGGGATCTACCCGCCTTGCCATCCGGTCCGTCATCCCCGTCACCTCCACCTGAGATGCCGATGACAATCGTTCCCCATGGTCACCTCACCACAACCGCGCTTTTAATGGCAGCCAAGATTGGCGTCCGGGCAGGAACGTGGACTTTATCTAAAATGGTTCCGCCCAGGCAAACCAACAGCTCTTAGTGATATAGGAGGGGAAGAGACATGAGATATTCTCCTTGTTTAAATATTATTAAATTGATTTTGTGAACTTGTTTATATTAGTTAATGTTGACTTATTTGCTGTTTTTGTGGTTATGTTATTGTTGTGTATACCCCATTTGTGTGACGTATGTAGTAATGTGAATTTTGTTTCCCCCTTTTGTAATTTAAATGAGCTCATCCTTTCCTTTATAAGCTGATTGTTTCTTCATTGTGGCAGGTTGGGAAGAGACGGCTCTTGCTGGTTTCCGGCGGATGACGTGGAACTTCGCGGGCGTGATCGGAGGTTTGGTGCGGTGTTTGCAAATTGCGGTGGTTGACATAAACTGGTTTGTGACTGGATTGTGTGATTTATGGGGATAACTAATGAAGATGAAATGGAGCTAGATGACTGGAGTTCAGGTTGTAGTGGGAAAGGACATGAAAGGAGAAGAAATGCTCAACATGATGGGAATGTGGGGAATAACATTAGTAAAAGGGCGTTGGATGGAAGCAGTTCGGATGAAGAAAATAGAGCTGTTCGAAAAAAGAAAAAAAAATAGTAAGAGAGGAACATAAAATAATTCTTAAATTCAGGAGAGAGGATGAACAAATGGATCTAAGCCCAATAGCGGTATCAAAGGAGCTAAAGAAAAAGTTAGGGGAAGTGGATACAGCAAGGATATTGAGAGATGGAAGCCTGCTACTGATTTGTAAAACCGAGGATCAAAAAAACAAAGCATTAAAATTGGATAATGTCTGCAAGAAAAAAAGTGAATGAAAGAAAGATTTTGGGTGAAAATCGACCGAAACAGGGTGTAATAACAGGTATTCCAATTGAGGAAGATCTAGAAAAACTCAAACAAAGTATTTCGGGAGATGAAGTGATAAGAATGAGAAGGTTGCAAAAAACAATGAATGGGGAAAGAGTTGATAGCCTATCAATTCTTTTGGAATTTCAAGAGAACGTGATTCCAGACAGAATTAAAATTGGATTTATGAGCTTTAAAGTAAGGCCATATGTTCCTCCCCCACTCCGCTGCTATAGATGTCAAAGATATGGACATATAGCAGCGGTGTGCAGAGGAAAACAAAGATGCCCAAAATGTGGAGGTGAGCACAGATTTGAAAACTGTGAGGAGGAGCAGCAAGATAAATGCTGTAATTGTGGGGGTCACCATAGGGTAACATACAGTGGATGTGATGTGAGGAAGAAAGCTGTTGAAATTCAACAAATGAGAGCTGTAAACAATCTAAGCTATGCAGAGGCAGTGAAAAAGGTCCAAGAACAAAGGAAAAGTGAAAGTACACAAAAAGCAAAAGAAATAGTGAGAAAAGAGGATGATCAAGTAGAAGAAAGTACAACACTGACACTGGATAAGCTGATTTTGTTCATTGCCTATGTAATCAACTGCACTGACCAAGTCAAACACAAAACCGAGAAAATAAAAATAATAGTGAAAGGAGCTGAAAAGTTTTTTGGAATAAACAATATATCATGGGAGGTAATTAATAAAAGACTGGAAGCAGAGGGTAGAACAGGAGGAGCTGGAGATAAACCAACCTGAAAATTGTACAATGGAATGCAAGAAGCCTATTAGCTAACGGACAAGAATTTAAAGGTTTTATACAGGGAATTAGAAATAAACCAGATATAATATGCGTTCAAGAAACCTGGCTTAAGCCAGTATTGGATTTTAGTATTAAAGAATATGAGAATGTACGTAGAGATAGAGAAGAAGAGATTGGGGGAGGATGTATTATATTTGTTAAACAAGGTATACAATATAAGGTTTTAGAGAAAGGAACAAATTTAGAAGTAATAGTAATAGAAGTATTTATAAATAAAGAGACTATTAAAATTATTAATTTTTATAACCCATGTAAAAGATTATCAATAGAAGTTTTAGATGAATAATAATACATTTAGAAGGAAAAATTATATGCTGTGGAGATTTTAATGCTCATAGCACGATATGGGGCGATGGGAATGATGGGAATGGTTTAGTGATCGAAGAATTAATGGAGATCAAAGAAATGGTATGTTTAAATGACGGAAGAGGTACAAGGATTAATGTAACAACAGGAAAAGAATCAGCCATTGACTTAACACTTGTTTCAAGTTCTCTAGCAGGAATATGCTTATGGGATATGTTTAGGGAATCAACTATAGGAAGTGACCATTACCCTATAGTAGTTGAAATAAGGTTAAGTACAGAAGAAGATAATTTTAGAGAAACAGAAAGATGGTGTTTTGAAAAAGCTGACTGGGAGACATTCAGATATTTAAGTGAGAAAAAAAAGATTAATATTGAAGTTGGTGAAGATGTTGACAAAGTGAATAACGATGTTTGTAATGCTATTTTGTATGCAGCAAATCAGGCTATTCCAAAGAAGGGACATAAGAAAAAAAAGAAGATTGTACCATGGTGGACAAACGAATGTGGTAAAGCAATCAAATTGCGAAATAAAGCTTTTAAAAAATTAAAAAAGAATAATAATTTTCAGAATTTTATTGATTATAAAAGGGAACAAGCAAATGTAAGAAGAGTTATAAAAAAATACTAAAAAGGAATATTGGAGAAAGTTCTGTAATACAGTAGGAAGGGAAACAGAAGTTAGCCAAGTATGGGGAATGATAAAGAGAATGAGTGGGATAAAGAAAGAATTTACATATCCAGTATTGAGACATGAAGGGAAAACTGCTGTGAGACATGAGGAGAAAGCTGAAATGTTGGCTAAAAGTTTTGTCAAAATACATAAATCTGACAATATTTGTGAAGAGGGGAAAAGAGGAAGGTTAAGAACATTAGAACAGTATAAAGAACTAATACAAATTGAGGAAGACAACAGCAACCAATTAAACATGTTTTTTATGAAGACAGAATTAAATCGAGTACTGAGAAATCAGCTCCAGGAATAGATCAAATATGTTACGTAATGGTAAGTCATCTAAGTGAGGTATCCAAGGATGTTTTATTAAGAATGTACAATAAAATTTGGGAAAAAGGAAAAATACCACAAAAATGGAAAGAAGCAATGATAATACCTGTACACAAACCAGGAAAAGATTGGACAAATCCAGGAAATTACAGACCAATTGCTTTAACATCTAACATTGGGATAATTATGGAAAAAATGGTGAATGAAAGATTAATGTATTACATAGAAACTAATAAATGTATTTCTAAATACCAGAGTGGGTTTAGGAGGGGGAGAAATACAATGGATTCAGTGGTGTGTCTTGAACATGAAATTAGGAAAGCACAAATAAATAGGGAGAGTGTAGTGGCCGTTTTCTTTGATATAGAAAAAGCATACGACATGATGTGGAGAGAAGGATTATTAATTAAATTATGGAAGTTAGGTATAAAAGGACAAATGCATAAATGGATTAAGGAATTTTTAGTACAGCGAACAATCATAGTTAAAATAGGGAACAGTTTTTCAGGAAAATTCACAATTGAAAATGGAACTCCTCAAGGAAGTATAATAAGCCCAATATTGTTTTCAATAATGATAAATGATGTGTTTGAAGAGATAGAGAGTGGGCTGGGAATGTCACTGTTTGCTGATGATGGAGCAGTTTGGAAAAGGGGAAGGAATATTGAATATATTGTTAAGAAGATACAGGAGGTAATAAATAAAGTAGAAAAATGGTCATATAAATGGGGTTTTAAATTTTCAGTCGATAAGACAAAAATAATGTTTTTTACAAGGAAAAAAATCGGAGATGATATTAAAATAAAATTATACAATCAAGAACTGGAAAGAGTGAAACATTTTAAGTTTTTAGGAATTTGGTTAGATGAGAGAATTACATGGACAATACATATTCAGAAAATAATAAACAAGAGTAAGAAAATAATAAATATAATGAGGTGTTTAGTAGGTAGTGAATGGGGAGCAGATAGGGTAGCATTAAAGGCCATTTATATTGGGTTGATTAGATCGGTGTTAGATTATGGTTGTGTGGTATATGGGTCAGCAGCAGAGACAACTCTTAGAAAATTAGACAAAATACAACATGAGGTATTAAGATTATGTACAGGAGCAATTAAATCTACACCAATTGCAGTACTACAAATTGAAATGGGGGAAATCTCTTTAGAAATGAGAAGAGTCCAGTTGTCAATAAGTTATTGGGTAAATCTGAAAGGTCATAGTCAAGAGCATCCAACATTAGAAACACTAAAACCATGCTGGGAAAAAGAGAGGAGGGAAAATAAAAGTTTTGGGTGGACAGTGTTAAAAAAGGCAACAGAACTAAGAGTGAGTCAATTAAATATTAGTCCTACTGTACCTCTACCAGTAGTTAAACCATGGTTACTACCAGACGCAACAGTAGATTTTACATTATTAGAAAAGAGAGAAAAGGATGAAGAATGTAATTTGTTTCATGTACAGAAATATATTAATGAATATTATAGTTATGTTAAAATATATACAGATGCCTCTAAGAGTTTAAATAGAGTAGGTGTGGCATATACAGTTCCTGAATTTAAAATCTCTGTAGGAAAAAGGATTAGTGATGAAGTCTCGGTGTACACAGGAGAAATGATTGCGCTATTGTTAGCAATACAATGGGTAGAGGAGATAAGACCTTTGAAAACAATCATATGTTCAGATTCAAGTTCTTCACTGGCAAGTTTACAATATAACAAATCAGAAAGTAGACCAGACATTTTAATAGAAATAATGCAAATATTATATAGAATTCAAATGATGGGGATAACAGTAATATTTTTATGGGTACCTGCACATATTGGAGTTCAAGGAAATGAAATTGCAGACAAGGAAGCAAAACAAGCTGTTAAAAATAATGACATAAGTGTAAATGTAAGTATAAGTAAGAGTGAAATCAAGAGTATTATTAAGAATAGAATGAAGGAAAGGTGGCAAAAACAATGGGATAATGAAAAAAAGGGCCGGTGGTTTTACAGAATTCAAAAGAAAGTAGGAGAAATGAGAAGTGTAGGGAAAAACAGGAGAGAGGAGATAATAATATCCAGGGTGAGATTTGGACACACAAAATTAAATAGTACACTTTTTAAAATGGGCAAACATGGTACAGGACAATGTGAGTTTTGTGGACAAGAAGAGACAGTTGAACATGTGATAATGCACTGTATAAAGTATGAAGATGAAAGGAGGATATTGGGTAAGAGTTTAGAAGAGATAAAAGTTCAGTTTAAATTAGAAGACATTTTACAAAATAACTCAGGAAACAAATGTTTTACATTTTTATTGCAGTATCTTGAAAATACTCATTTGTGGGAGAGGATTTATTAAAGAAATATTTTATTTATTTATTTATTTATTTTTTAAAGTAGATAGATAAATAAATAAAGGTGGGGGCGGGGCGGGGGGAGGATAAGTCATACAGATCCACACTCCATACCAGTAGGTGGCGGAAATACACCATTCTGTTGTTTGTCAACCGCCAATAAATTGAAAAAGAAGAAGAAGTGGCAAAAAAGCTGACTTTTTTGAGGTGAGGCAGGCAGTAGCTCGCCACAATGAAGAGGGCGCTCCTGAGCTCACGTTTGGTCGCTCTTCTTCTATGCAGTAAAGTTCAATAGGAGTCTGTTTTGCTCTGACTGACTGCAAACATATATCATATCAGCTCAAAAAGTTCTCAAAATTGGACTTTCAATCAAAACGTGAATCAATAATGGACGACCAAAGCCGGAGCCAAAGGACTCGCTTCAAAGGACGCGACAGAAGATAACGCGATCATTTCAAGTCATGTCGAGACTTCATTCACAACTAACGTTATTGTAAAGGTAAGACCAGCGTGAGAATCCTGTGTTTGTGTGTGTGAGAGAGAGAGAGAGAAAGAGAGAGAGCATCTGCAGGTAAATGGAAAATGAGAAACAGCTGGGTGTTTTTGGGAGGCATATTTAATCGCTGTACATTTTACATTCCTCCTTGGCCCAATATGTACCTGCCATGTGTACAGAAACAATGCTGACCTGATATATGAAACACAGTCAGTAGTTGGCAAATATACCGGGTGGATTTGTTTGTATATATACTTTTGACATTGAAAGTGTCAGTGCCTCACCAGCCACAAACCTCA
>CAIGQQ010027969.1:0-10804 GCA_903798035.1 Danio albolineatus
ATGTATGTCCATGCCTCATATCTTATGGCCAGAAAGTGATTAATATTTGTATTGCAATCAGGATTTTTGAAAGTGTTACATCGTTTTGTAAACGTTTATTATTACCATTTGTTGAGTCTCCCCATAAAGTTTGATAGAGCACTTGAATCCGGAAGCTGCTTTGCGCGACGTCACACTTAACAAGCGGATTGTAGTAGCACACCTTCTCACATTCAGCAAGGGAACAGACTAAAATCAAAGGCAACTCTTTCATGTAAAAAAAAAAAACCACCCAAATTTTCAAAAACAAATTTGTTTACAAATAAGACGGATGTGTTGTGCTTTGTTAGAACAAATGTACAGTAACATTTTCAATTAACTATCAGTATGCTACCCAGATAAACTCTCTAACATGCATTTTACTCCTTTTTTTATTTCCACAGGTATTCACAAATCATCCCTAAACTGGACCCTCCACCTCAGCCCCTGAACCGCAAACGCTCAAACAGGACTCTCTCTCCAGGTGTAGAGGCTGAGTCCAGAAATTCAACTATAGCCCCAGCTGTAAATGGAAACATTCTGCCAAATGTCAGCGCTAGCTCCTCGTTTCCTGATATCACTCTATGCTCAGTTTCACCTGGGGATTTCTATTCTCACACCAACGGCACCAATGTGTCATGTTCAGCTAGTGAGGATTCTGGCGTTCGTTCGGATGACAAATCCCTCATATCCCCCCAATCCAGAGACGATGACCAGAGCTCTGCATTTATCTCCACATCCAGCACATGCAGCAGCTTACCTGAGGATCATCCAGCTGCAGACGGAGGAAGCCCACCGCATTCGACCACACCTGAGCAAACCGTCCCGTTCTCCTCGCCGGTCAATGACACCTGCCTTCATATAAGCCTAAGTGAAGATGAGTTTCTGGAGGACGCCAGCTATAATGTCAACACTCCGTGCAGGAGTTGAAATCCCACTCAAAACAGAAGTGAAGTTGTAACAATAGTGACACCCATGTTAGTTATAATAGGTCTTTCACGTGTTGTTTTGATCCATCACTCCTCTTTTGTATGCTAATAGGATGCCTGTCCTTATCTACAGTGCCGTCAAACGAATTTATCTCTAAGAAGTTATGATGAAGAAGATTTGCATACAGAGTAAACTACTATTGACAGATGGATATAGTGTATTTTTTTTAGAAGAATAGTTATAGCAATGAATGAAGTGCATTGGCTACTGCTACATTGATAGGAACTGCTAGTGATGCCGTTGTTTTGGTTTTTTTTTTTTCGTTTTTTTTGTACTTTACTAAGTTCAGTTCCAAATTTTCTACTAGCGCAAATTGATTTATATATTATTTGAATTGTTTATGGATGCTAAAGAGCAGTTATGTAGCAGGTACAGTGTTTTAGGCTGGTGAAAAGTATGTACAGATGCTGTAGGAACATGAAAAGTGGAGCTGTTTTTTATTATTATTATTTGTTTGCAGGGATCCACATATAGTTTCATGCTGTAAGATGTGTGGTTAAATAGGGACATGATTTTATGTCTAGACACTTTGAAAGGCCAAACTTCCTCCCTTGTTCCAATCAAGGTAGAATAAGGGAAGTTAATTATCACTTTTTCCTGGTGGAAAGGCTGCAAAGATAAAAAACAGGCAGAGGTGTTGCATGAGCAATAGATGCAATAATTTACACATCCTATGAATGTGTAGTCACTACAAAGAACCACTGGTTTTCTCAGTTAAGCAGAGTCTTCTGCTCTCACAATGATCTCTTTTTGAATAAACCATCCGATCATCTGCTATGAAACATAGAGGATGTTTACACGACAGCGTTTTCAACTCAAAACTTTTCTGTATTTTGCTTTACACAACAACTGCATTTTTGGACTTGAAGTGAAGTTTATTAACTAATTTCAAGAGGATCACGTGCTTATGATTGATCACAGTTGGTCCTGCATTAGCATTAGCACGATCAGACCATTCCTAAAGACCGGCTCACACTGTGAGATTTTTTATAATCCTGAACGATTGTGGCATGTCAGACTGCACGAACATGGCTTCCATGTCACACTGTAAGATCTCAGGCGTCATAAAGTCAGACTGAACGACAATGAAGATGCACCAAACACAGAAGAAAATGCTCCTGGAGTTTGAAGTCATCCACCCGCGACACTTTCACTATCCCGCGATCTGAAATGATTCCTAACAGCAAATTTAAACCAACTGTAGCGGCATTTTTACACACAGCACGCCTCAATAATAAAACCAGGAAGAAAAAAAAACAGTTTTGACATTTCCCCGCAGTCATTTGAATTGATGCATGAATCTAGACATGGGACGATAACCGTTTTCAAGGTATACAGCGGTATGGAAAAGTCAAGGTATACATACCGCCAAAATTTTATGCTATATCGTTCCTAAGGTATGAGTAAGATTTTTTATTTACATTTGAAATTTTTTTTTTTTAGGTATAAATCGTAAAGAAATCTGTGTTTTTAAAAACAAATGAAGACCGCAGAAGTCAATGATTCACTTGAATTATTTAGCCTGACCTGTTTACTGTCCCAAAATATTTTAAATGTTTCTCAAAATAAAATATATTGTGTTCAAAGGGGAAAAATGTTTTGTTTTTAAGTCAGACATTTAAAAAGAATATATTTTAGAGCAGTAATCACAATACCGCGAAACCGTGATATTTTTATCCAAGGTTATCATACCGTCAGAATCTTATACCGGCCCATGCCTACATGAATCGCATCATCAAATTCGGAGCTCCTATTGGTTCTTGGATTGACGCTCATCGCAGCTGTTGTCACACTGCAGGAAAGTGTCTGAAATCTTCTCACACTGCCAGAACTTCATCTGAGAGAAAATCTGATTACAACGGGCATTAAGCAGCTGTCTGTGAGCATGTCAAACCAACGATCAAAGATCACAGATTTTTGCCTAGGATTTCAAGAATCATTTAGGATTTCCCAAATTTGTCTCAGATGACAAAATCATGGCTGAAATCTCACAGTGTGAGCAGGGCTTAAGTCACTTTAAAGAACCAGAGTTTCATAGCTGAGAAGAATCCTCCCTTCCACTTCCCCTTTTCCTAGAAAGGGCAGCATGGAGGCCCAGTGATCATCACTGTTGCCTCACAGCAAGAATGTCACTGGTTCAAGTCCTTACCAGGCCAGTCGACATTTCTGTGTGGGGTTTACATGTTCTCCCTGTCCTCGCGTGGATTTCTCCTGGGTTCATCCAAAGATATCCAACATTAGTGAAAACCAATATTCACCACAGATGAGCTCTTAGCCAGTAGTATATCTCCCAATAGCAATCCCTAATTTGTCTCTCTAATTTGCCATAAACAGTAGGGGAGCTCTCAAGATCTACCTGAGCTCAAACTCCCCTCTCACCCTGCACACCCTGAGCTCTCTCCCAGGACAGCATGCCAAACTCGCTTTATCATCAATCGTCAGCTAAGTGTGAACTCTTTTAAGTGCGAAATTCTGAAAACAGGTTACAAAGTGAATGTTTTTGAACACACCGCGGTTGTTGTGTCCATGTAAATACACAAAACCAAGAGTCTTTGAAAAGGATGAGATCATGCTCGTGCATGGTACATGTTTAGGAAGGTGTAGAGGAAAGCCACGCGCAGACGAACACACAACAGTGGCGGAGTATATGGTAGTGTTGCTGTTGCTCAAGTTTCCTAATGCTTGCTCAGCAAGTGTGGATTTAAAACCAACAGCAGAGACACATCTTACACGCATGGCAAATTCTACACAGACACAAGCGAAACTGCACATCGTCACTTCCTTACTGGTACTGTTTGCTAACAAAGAGACAGTGGCAAATATAATATTTGACTGGCAAATGTAATGTTGTTTTAAAAATGTTGTGTAAATGTGAAACTTTTTCAAAACACAACCCAGCAGGCACACAATGTCATAAGACATTAATAATAGGTTAGATTTAGGTTGTGTCGTCAGGTGACCAATACTCAGTGTCTAGGCAATCTTCTAAGGATAACATTTATTTCACATCCAATAACGACGTCAAATGACATTTATAATTAGTTGATTTTAGATTGTGTTGGAAAGTGATCAAAATGGAACGTCGAGCCAACATCTTAAACCAACGTCATATTGACATTAAATACTGACATTTATTTATCAGGTATGGCAACCAAAATCCAATGTCTGACAGAGGTTATAGTGATAGCATCCACACAACGTCAAGCTGTAATATCATTAGACGTTGATATTTATTTAATTTTTGGTTGGACATTGACGTCAGCCTGACATTGGGTTCTGACGTCAACACGATTTTCATTTTCAAACAAAATGTAACGTCCCCACGACGTTGGGGTACAACGTCAATCTGGCGTCATGTTGACATCCTGTGCCTGCTGGGAAAGGATTTTTTTTTTCTCCCCGTTTTCGCTACGTAGTTGTCATATAAACTGCGCCTTCATGTTAAAAACAGGTCTTAAGAGATTCTAATCATTCCCACTGGTCAGAATCAGTTCTGAACTCTGAATGCTTTCCATTATTTTTAAAAGAGATCACATATCATTTGGATACATATTTGAAAGATATATTGTCTCCAGATCAGCTTTATTTTGAACAAACTGGACAGACTTCTTCGACCTAAAACTGTGAAGCGAGTGTGCCGCTTAATGAGAAACAAAGCTGTGGATGTGTGGATCACACAAAACTACAATGTATCAGGGAGAATAATAATGAAAAGGGGCAGATTAGAGGGTGGTTGGACGGAAGGATGAACAGGAGGGATTTGTGTCATTATGAAAGCAATGGTGTGAGCAGGTGCTTTTTGCTGATACGGCTTAGCATGACACCTCGAGAAGAGAACTGAATGGGGAGGAGAAAGGGAAACGATGGAAGTAGAAGAAGAAATTTGTAAAAGAGATGCATTGAATGGTATTTTTAAATGTGTTGTTCAAATAAAAAACAGCTTATTTCAAATAAAAGCAATAATCAAATGACCTGTTTGGTTTTTTTAGACATTTTATCTCTTTTATCTACATACGTGTGCAATGTTTTAACAGTTGATCTTAAAAATTGAATATTAGTAATTATTTTGCAAAATAGCATCGCAGTGCAAATCCCATAATTGATATATGGCAATATATGTAAGCATTTCACAAATATAAATTATATTAACATATATTTCCAAATATTGCTTTGTTTTTCTTTTTTGCATACATTTTAGTTTTCAATGAAAGGAATTATACATGGCGCCACGGTGGCGTAGTGAGTAGCATGTTCGCCTCACAGCAAGAAGGTCGCTGGTTCGAGCCTCAGCTGGGTCAGTTGGCATTTCTGTGCGGAGTTTGCATGTTCTCCCCATGTTCTCGTGGGTTTCCTCCGGGTGCTCCGGTTTCCCCCACAGTCCAAAGATATGCGGTACAGGTGAATTGGGTAAGCTAAATTGTCCGTAGTGTATTAGTGTGAATGAGAATGTATGGATATTTCCCAGAGATGGGTTGCGGCTGGAAGGGCATCCGCTGCATAAAACAAATGCTGGATAAGTTGGCGGTTCATTCCACTGTGGCGACCCCGGATTAATAAAGGGACTAAGCCGACAAGAAAATGAATGAATGAGGAATTATACATGTGTCATTTTAGGGTTCCGACCACGGCTGCTGAGATTTTTCAAAGTGCAAACTCTGTGGATATTTTTTAAAGGCCAAATGACTCCTCGTGACAGCAGTTTTTTATTATTATTATTTATTTATTTTTTGTTTTACCATCAATGTGATATTTTGGTCATTAAATCTTTTTGTATTTGACATGAGGCTTGACCTTTTTCTTACTCCAGAAATGTGGTCCTCTTGACAACTGGCTAATTTATGAAAGCAATGGGGAAATTCAAGACATCATCTGATCATCTTAGATCTATGATTTATCAAGCGTTTGATTCGTACCAGCTTCTGCTGTTTTACTACTCAAAATAAAGCAGCATGATCTTAACTTGTATCTACAGTATTGTGATTCGATGAAACGTGAGAATAACATCTTGTTTTCTGGTGAGCTGTGGGATTCTCCCTGTTCCTACTTCACTTACATCCGAGAGAAGGGAATCCCTTTCTTGCAGGATACTCATTTCACAAGGGACATGGGATATTCCTCTTTCCTCGTCCTCCTTTAGAGCAGAAGGGCAGAGGGGAATGATAATAAAGGATTAATGGCTGAAGGAGAGGGAGACTCTTTGGCCCAATCAATATTTAGCTCACGTGAGCCTTTTACCGTTACTGCAATTCTGGGCCCTTGACTGCTTCCCTTGGAACACTCAATATACACCAATACAATACACTTGCTACATCAATACACACATTCTACCTGATGGGACAGATTTAGATGAAAAACAATTGATGAAGATTTTTATTGTCTAAAAGTGCATAGCAATTTGTATTCTATAAAAGTGCAGCAGCAAGCATGTGAACTAAAGATATTTTGGTATGTGTAAAATGAGAGGCAGCAGGGAAGAAGGACATCATCTGCTGTAGAATAACTGAATATGTAAAGCACTGATTATATATGTTAAATACCCATTTGAAGCTATATCTCTGACAGGAGTTCAGGAGAATGATTGGTATATGACAAAGTTCATGTACAATCTTGACAATGTATGTAAATACTTTGGGGAATGTGGGAAGACAAGTGGATATAGCCTTTTGCTTGCATTGCAGAGTGTGCAGGAATAACATGACCACCTGAACATATACTTGACCTTTCTGTAAAGTAAAAACTTATCCAAAGATGGTCAGTTAAAATGAGAACACACAGAGGTGGAGCAAAATCTGTATAAAGCAAGACCACAGAAAACAAACATCAGGTGGTCTATGGCAGTGGTTCTCAACTGGTTTGGCCATAGGACCCACATTTTTACATGGTCATCAAATTTTTAGGAACTATAACATAATATTAAGAATTACAATTAATTTGTATTTATTTGTTAACAGTAAGTAGTGACAGATGAATCACCAAGACTTACAAAAAAAACAATATTTTATTGCTGTCATTTAACAAAATGTATCAAATTATAGAAATATTACAAAGTAAAAGCAACAAATACTGTGGTTAGGGTAAGGAAATGTTCAGTTACCATGAACTAAACTGAACTGTTGTCGCTGGCACATTTCAAAATAAAAGTCTGCTATAAGCAAAATAAGTAAAAAAATTAGGTTTTTTTTTACCACACAACACTGCGACCCACTAAAAACGTTCCCACCAGTTGAGAAACACTGGTCTAGGGGAGACTTGTCCTGAAGGACTGTTTTCAGACTTTATGTTTCTATAAAATCTATTTTGTGGCATTCAAAACCTACAGTCTGTTTGTGGTTAATGAATGGAAAGGCAGGTAACTTTAACACAATAAAAAGGTGAGGAATATCCCTGCTGAAAAAAAAAAGAATGACACATTTAAAACAGTATTTTTGACACATTTGCCGGTTTTGTTGTTGTTGTTGTTGTTGGTATGACAAAGAACCGGTTTATGACCAGCAAGAACCAGGTTGAACCAGCAACCATGTATTAGGACATTACCAGTACAATGCCTGAATTTTGCTGTGTAAATGCACAAAAAATATTACCGGTATGTGCAGGCAAGCTTGTGGATCACAGTGGGGTCTTATCTGTCGCCCCCTCACTCCTCGTCAGTGCGCTGTATTCAAGTTTGTCCCCCAGCATTAAAGGGCCTAAGTTGATGTTGGAAGGTTGCACCCTTGGTGATGCTTGTGTGCTCACGCTATGCTTGGCAAACATTACATCAGTGGCGTGACAGGCTTAGCTGCAGTGGTGTTTTCCATACACTCTCCCATAGTGTCTCCCAGACATATGTAAGAGTTCCCATGAAGGGGAACGTCTCGGTTACAAACGTAACCCTCGTTCTCTCAGGGTATGAAGATGTGTGTCTGGAAGTCCAGCTGTTAGCTGAGTTATTAGTTCAGCAACCAAAAAACCAATGCTCGCACCAGCTGATATACTCTGTTAATGATTTTGATTGGTCTTCACACGTCTCCATTTCCTATTCGGGTAATGCGGGTTACAGTCTCTTTTTCTGGTGTTCATGTCGTTTGTCCACGGCATGCTGTTCAGTCGTCTGTCAAGTTGGTTTCGACTTTTTTTTTTCTACTTGTGTCCTGTGCTCAGTCTTGTGTTGGTGTTGTAATACGTGGCTCATGTTTACATGAGGCCACGAGTTTTTGAGCAACAACAAGTGAAGTGTATGGCCTCAGTCTGTACGCAAGAAGTCGTTACTCGCAAATAATTGCTGCCTTATTTGTGGATGCATTTAACGACCATTATCATCTTAAATACTTGAAAGTGTTTAACATTTAGATTATAATTTTATTTATGTACATTTAAAAACTTATATTTTTATTATATCTTTACATTACATTACAAAAAATTTTGTTAGCACTTAGGCAAGGTGTTTCTGATGCAGTGTCTATGGGCAGATTAGTAAGGGCCATTATTACTGCTCACATAACTGTGAAGTTATTTTTCTTTTATTATTTCAGCAAATACAGCAGGAATACAAAAAATGTATGTTATAAATTTACATTTCAAGATGCTCTTCGTGATTGTGAAATAATCATGTAAATTAAAAATGTAGTTTTTGCCAGAAATCAGAATGTATAAAATATGTAGGTTAATTCTCCCAAGTGTTTAAGTGTATATGTTTGCACATAGACATTTTTTTGTTATTTAATTAAATCTAAATAAAAGCTGTTACCTGTATATTTTAATATAATAATAGACTGTGATTTTTCTTTTCACATTAAATAACAAATAGAAAAACAATTTTCCTAAAAAATAAAAAAAATTAAAAAATGTACATTAAATTTTATGTTTTTAAATGATATTTTATAAAATGTTAAAGTAATACTCAAAAACAATATAACATGTTGCAAATTATGGACCACTGTGCAGTCCTATTTATCAAGCACACAAAGCTGATCAGAAAAAAATGACAGACAAAAAAATTTAGGATTGTGGATTTACAATCTGATGTTTTGCTTTAAAATAAATTTCAACATGCAATGAGTAGAGCTGCAACCCTGATCAAACTCTCTTTATTGTAATTCTCAAGTTATTCAGAAGATCTTGTTTGTGTTGAATAAATTCTGCAGCTAAATTCTTATACGCATTTTTTTTGCTCTGTTGTGAAAGATAGTCCAAAAAAAAGAAAGAAAACGAGGAAAAAGAAAATCAGTATTCTTCTATATAAATTCTGTGTAATCTTCAGATGTTGGGATCTCCTCACTGTGTCTCAATATTCTTGCATCAGACATAAGTGTAACAAGAACCATAAACCATGAAGTCTAAAACCTTGACTTTAAATCTTGTTGCATGATTGCTGCTAAATGGATTGATTTAGTGCCACATTCACCACTGTAGAGTCACTGTTACAGGTGGCTTTGCAGGCAAATCCTGAGATACAGATGGAGATGATGAACTGAAGGATGGTGAAAACCAGCAAAATTCCAAGAATCCCACGACGAAATACCTGATAAAAATAAGACATTAATATATAGATATATTTGCAAAAATAATTTCACTGACCAATCAGGACAAAATGTAAAATTTTGGGGTGAACTGGTAAGTTAAAACATCTGTTAATAGCTAAAGATTTATGGATCCACATTGAAACAAAAGCTCACACATTGTACAATTAATACTTACACAGATCCCATCAGATTCATTGTAAGAAGAATAGTGGCATAAATTAGAGGTGATTGGACCAAGGTCTATGCCTAGCAGAGAAATGGCTATCCCTGAAGTAACGATACTGAACACGTTCATTCCAAGAGACGCTTTCACCTACAGAGAGAAAATGACAAGAAATGACAAGGATTGCAACAATTGTAAAATGTCCTACACTCTTTTTTTTTTTTTTTAGCCATGCGAAGTAACAATAAATGTGATATCTTTATCTGTTAGTAGTACAAGCATTAATGTCTCATAAGCAGCTGGGATACATTCTGAAATGCATCAGCTACACAGTTTATTCCTCACTAGCTGTACAATTTAAGGAAAAGATTAAAAAAATCAGGGCATTTTGACATAACAGCAGAACTCTTTGATGCTAAACAGAACCCTTTCTTATAAGGCTTGATCAATGATTTTCTTGTAAGGCTTGACTTAATGTTGGAAATTGTTATGTTTGGGTTCTAAATGTTAAAATAGAAATATAGAAAGGTTTATTTTCATTAACTTCAGTCAAATAGTGTATTTATTTGATCAATATCTGTATTGCTAATTTTTTCATATATTATTTATTAATATCTCTTGTTTATTTATTAATCTGTTTGGTCTTATTGGTTTTGTCGAGTAGAAAGAACACAAAAGAGATTTAAAAATAGCTAACCGTATGTGTCAGTTTGGTTCTTGATTTTTGATTAATTTAAGCATGCAGCAAAATATGACAGTGCTGTAACAATGAATATGAGCTTAGTTAGTTTTTGTTTTTTTGTTCGTGTGTTTGAAATTGACATCGAAAAGGAATAAATGGACAAAGAAGAAAAGCACAACACAGAAATAAAATAAAAAAACACAGTGAAGCCTAAACTCCAGTGAAATATCTTCACAATCCTTTATGTCCACCATTATGTGTGTTTTGGTGTAATTTAGTGTCCTCTTTCTGCAGATGATGAACCGAGAAAACAAATATGATTAAAAGAGACAAAATAAAGAAAAAAAAGTCCTTTACAATGTTAAAATGATGAAGTTACTAAAAGACATAGGATAGCTTTCTTTTTTTTTTTTACTGGGCATGTTTATGTATAAACCATGTATAATGTAA
>CAIGQQ010027970.1:0-10581 GCA_903798035.1 Danio albolineatus
GCACAGATTAATTACTCACTCCCCTAAAGAATTACAATGTGACCTAGCAAAATAAATATTGTAAATTTTGTTCTCATGTTGTCTTTAAGGCTCTCTAACCTTTGGATACGGTGAGAGCAGGTGACCATTGGGAACGCAGAATATCCAGACAGATGCTTCCGTTGCTGTTGATATTTGGGTGATAGATTTTCGTTGTGAAGGCAACCTGTCAGAAATAAGCTTAATGTCAAATATCTAAGAACAAGTCATTTATGTAAGAACATATTTACGTAAATCTCCAGTCACCTTTGGTGGTTTAAAGGGATAATCAGTCGGGAAATGAATTGTGAGGAAGAAAACGCCTCCTTGATATGGACTATCACCCTAGTAGGAGATGAAGCGAGAGTTTATGTCTAACCGAACTCCTTGGTTTAATTGATTAGTAAATCATTTCAGAAAATACTGGTGTGATATTATTCTTGTGTACTTACTGGGCCCATTATTGTCGCCTGCCAGTGAAACACTGAAAGTGCAAATATTATATATCAAAGCAAAATGTTCTGTAAAATAATTAAAGACCATTACTGTGAATATACTGTGCAGACACACTTACAGTCCTCTCCGAGTGGTCCAGCTGAACACTGCGAGGGTGGATCGCGTTGCAAGTCCTGTAGTTCCTATAAATAAAGTATCAAAAAAGGATATTTATTTGCTTCAAACAAAGACTCATAATAAGCTTCACAGAAGGCTTTAATTAGGTTCATATTTGAGTAAAAAAGCCCAAATTCTCAGTTAATTATTGATATACAAAATTGCTTGCATTTAGCTGTGATTAAAGGAGGAAATTTAGTGACATATGTTATGTAGTAATATGTTTTTTTTTTATTAATACTACTAAAGACATTTAGTCTAAATGTAAAGTAAATTGTCATTTACACATTTTTCACATGTTTGTATTTACCTTTGGACAACAAGATGCTATTGTTTCTTCTTCAGAAGAGTAAGAATTCAATCTTTGGTTAAATAACTCAAATTTTCAGTCTCAACAAATAAAAGCATTTGTTATTTTGAACAAGTCATTAAAAAGAGCTATAAAGAACAGTATTGTTATTTGATCAGAAATAACTACAATAGAACTACCTTCTCTAATATTTTAATTATGTGTCTGTATTTTGTTTTCATTCTGACAAGCCAATTTTTACTGAATCCATTTTAAATGTATGTTTCATTTTAGCGTAGTATGTTTATACTATTTGTTAGTAGTAGTAAATATATTTTTATCAAATAATAATTTCTTATTTCAGCTTTATTTGTCTTATACATTTATAATGTCTTGACATCATTGATTATATAATATGCATATACAATATGCATTTATATGATCATTGTTAACAAGACTTTCTTATTATATTTACTGAAATTGTAATCTTATTATACTCCATATCATAATCAATTTAACATTATATCTATTAAATATGTATTATATATCTTTTAAGTTCTTCCTGTCTGTGTACGCTTAACACACTCTTTCTCCCCACAATTTATATAAGGTCAGCCTTAACTACAGCTACGGAAACATCCCTCGCCAATCTAAAGTAAATCGATTCAATGTTATACTTATTACAATTACAATGTAATATTTTTGATGTCGTTATAAGACTTGACTTCGCTTTGTTCTCGACATCAACCTATTTTCATCTGGCCGAAAAATAAATTCCTGTAACCTCTGACTTTACATAGTAATGTGGGCTGAGAGCCGATTCGTTAGATCAGACAGTAGATCTCCAGAATCGACGTTAAGCTAGTCTACTTTTAAGACATTTAATATTTTCTAGAAATAAAAATATTACCTTTTGGATCCTTTTCAAAGCCATCAGACCTCCGCTTCTTTTCTCTCGCTGTCTGTGTGAATGTGTAGGGAAAAACAATGACAGTGCGGACATGAGTTTCCTTCAAAATAAAAGTCACACTCGTTATCGACCTCAAATTGCAAAATTAAATAAAGCATTATATATATAATTTTTAAAAAGACACTACAGATTATATATATATATATATATATAAATGCTATTATACAATAAACTGACAAACTATTTGCATACAATCAGCTGTATCTTTTTTAAAACTGCATAACTTGTGTCATTATTAACAGTATATTGCTTTTACATGTTTACTTTAACAGTAGCCTATCTCGTTTACATAAAAGCATACAAAACATCACACAAGTGCACATCTGACACTGATTTTATGCACTTATGCATACTATGGACATCATACACTCCCTGTTTTTAAGGAATTAGGTCCCTAGACACAGTCCTTGAGGTACCCTGCACAAATATGTATATGTTTTTAGAGAATGATAACTATGCATTAAGGGGATTTAGAGGAAAGCATTTACCATATTCATGCATGTCCACGTAACTCAAAATGTACCAAACAGGAAGAGAAGGGTACTGGAAGGGCAGGGTGTTTTAGTGGATGGGTGCTGAGGGATTACAGTAATTCATTTCTGATGCAGCATGCAGATGTTCTGTGTGCTAATCGCAAATTAGAGCTAATCCCAGTAAACAACATATCAGACAGAATTACTGCCTGCATCCTCTGCGATGAACTCCACTTCACTGTTGTGTGAATTACATGTTTACTTGCAGGAAATAATCTGATTGTTTATGCGGTCTTGCTTCTGTAGCTTTCATATCAATTGTTTATCAGGTCTGTGCGGATATACTTTCATGTAGACTCTGTAATTCATGCGGGCTAATTGTTTACTCTGAGTGAAATTCTTTCTGTATTTTTTCTATTTTATTACACAATTTTTTTTATTGTTTGGCTCGGTAACTATGAAATGTATCCATTTTATTTTGTTGTCTTATAAATAGGTGTGTGTATTTGCACACATCTGAAGGATTTATTCATTCATTAATTTTCCTTCGGCTTAGTCCCTTTATTCATCAGAGGTCTGCCACAGTGGAATGAACCGCCAACTTATATATGTTTTACACAGCAAATCCTCTTCCAGCTGCAACCCAGTACTAGGAAACATCCATACACACTCATTCACATGCATATGATGTGGGCAAAAAAAAATCTTGATGTCAGAGGTCAGAAGAGAAATGCCACTTGATAGAATGGCATTAATACCTCAAAATAACCTCTCATTACAACTGAGCTTTGCAGAAGAGCATCTCTGACAACACCAAGGTCACAGTTCACACAGACAATAGAAAATGAAAAAGGTTTGTTTGGTTTAATGAACCTCAATTTATTCTGCATGTTTGGATGATGCATCTTGTTTAGTTTGGGTCAGAATTTGGTCTAAACGACAGGAGAGAAAAGCATCCATCATGGTTGTATCGATGATTCAGGCTTCTACAGTGGAACCATATTTAATGATTAAATCGGGATAATGTGACATGTCAAAAAGCTTCCTTGAACATCCGTCCCCCACAGTCATCAGATCTCAATCCAATGCAGAACACATTTAGGATGTGCTGGAAACTGGAGATTCACATTATCATTAAAGTGTTTTTGATAAATCTAAGGGAATTTTGTGATATCTATATGATATCAAAATCTAAAAGGAATGATTGCAAAGTTAATAGCCAAAATGGAGCACAACAAACCAATGCAAGTAATCCCTAAAAACGTTTCCAATTATGGCCACCAGATGGAAGCATACGATCTAATATGTTCACCATTATTGCATCATATCGTTAGACATTGTGCAGCTCACATTAGATTTAGATTGCGGATCCGCAATGTAAAAAATGTTCAGTAAAATCATATTTATAATTTTTAAAGCCTAATAAATGTATATGTCTACGTATATGTATATGTCTACGTTGCCAGTTTCACCAAGGGTGTCAAAGGATTTCACATATTTCACACAATTTTTTATTTGGCTAAAATACTTTGAAATTCCAGTGATGCTAGCTGACTAGCAGAGTAGCTTCAGAAAAAAACATCTTAAACTTGCTGTCGATCATAAGGTAAGATTTATATTATTATTGAAAGTTATTTTCTTGGGCGCCACGGTGGCGTAGTGAGTAGCACGTTCGCCTCACAGCAAGAAGGTCGCTGGTTCGATCCCCGGCTAGGCCAGTTGGCATTTCTGTGTGGAGTTTGCATGTTCTCCCCGTGGTTGCGTGTGGTTTCCTCCGGGTGCTCCGGTTTCCCCCACAGTCCAAAAACATGCGGTACAGGTGAATTGGGTAAGCTAAATTGTCCATAGTGTATGTGTGTGAATGAGAATGTATGAATGTGTTTCCCAGAGATGGGTTGTGGCTGGAAGGGCATCCGCTGCGTAAAACAAATGCTGGATAAGTTGGCGGTTCAATCCGCTGTGGCGACCCCGGATTAATAAAGGGACTAAGCCGAAAAGAAAATGAATGAATGAATGAATGAGTTATTTTCTTTTACATTAGACAGACTGTTATGGTACTAGCCTATACAGTGAAGGTTGTTATTGTAATAGAGGTTTAGTGTTTGTTTACCGGTTGAGCTAGCTCTCATGTTTTATTTAATATGCCAAATGGTCTCGTTTCGAAATACCTTGTCAGCTCCAACACGTTGAACCAAATCAGCTTTGTTCAGATATGTGATTCCACAGGGCTTTTGCCAAAGGGTTGCAGTGTGCCAAATGCACATCTGTATGTTTGGAGCTCTCTGTACTGCTAAGCTACTTACAAATTAGCAGTGGACATAATATTTTCTCTTCATTATATCACAGCTTTGGTCTGTGCCAATCTGTCCTTTTTCCTCGTAACAGGGACACACACAGAGAGTACAACAAACATGGCTAATTTTAAAAAACTTGGCTCCAAAAGTGGCGTCCTTTGTAGGGTTAGGGTTAAGCCTATAACCAGAACAGATGTTGAATTGGGATATGATTTATTTGATTTTGTTTTAATGCTTTGCCACACGGTTGTTATTATTAGTACTTTTTACATTATGTGGTTGTGGATTCGGCTTGGTCTGCTGTCCACAACAATATCAGATGATGCAGCACTTTCCAAATTGTTTAAAATCCCTTTAAAGTAATGTGGGCTACCATTAGAAAGAAAAACGCCAAGCAGTCACCCTGTCAGCATAAGTCAAATGGCGTTTTTATGTAACTCTTCTTCTGTATGCCCTAAAATCAGGTTATTTAATTTAGTTTTTCATTAATGGCCATTTCCAACAATAGGCAGGATTATCTTCCTGTCCCTGGACATAATAGTTTAAAAAGGACCCATCATCTGAAATTGTTATTTTGTTATGGGTATTTGGCATGAAAGATTATTGGGATCAGCAGTGATTGATAATATTTTAATAGATTTAATTCGTTCGGGAGGTCCTGAGCTTGTCTCAGGCTGAAGTGTTTTTAATCTCTGTTTTCGTGCCCCTCTCCTCTGCTAATCTGTTTTTTTTATTATTCTCTTTAAAGCCCTAACAAAACAATTACTTTCCTAATGTCATATTATTGAGATTACCTTTTGGAAAAAAATATAAATACTATAAAATTGCTTATACACCCATTACCAAATGACTATAATATTCAACAAAGGTTACACAAAAATGCCAATACAATAATAATAACAACAACAACTATTATTATTATTACATTTTTTGCCATATCTTGCTCTATCCTAAAATTGCTGATTTTTAAATGATTGTTTTTAAACAAAGACATTCAGGTTACAGTGTATATTTGTATGATAAGACAGAATATCAATTTATTATTAGATCTTACAGCTAAACCTTTATATTAAGGTTTAAAATAAAGGTTTAAGATATGAAGGTATTTCAGCTAAATATGCAAACATAACAATTATATTAGTTTCGACAGATCATGAACAGAAAACACAAGACATCTACTGTCGGCATATATCTGTCAGCAGACATGGAACAAATAAATTAAAGGTTGTTCAAATCAAAATAAAAACAGGCTGTTATGAATTAAAGATGACTGGGCTGCTGAGTCTGATCATTTCTGGGCAATATTCTGCTATTTTTTGGCTTGAATGCGTTTAAATTTTTTTCCAGATGGTAGGAGTGTTGACTGACCATTAAACAGGTCAGCAAACCTTCATCATAATATCCTTGACAGCGGGACGTTTGGCCAGAATGTGGAAATTAACAAATTTTTTCAACCTTCCTCCTTGTGTGTGGCAAGTAAAGGTAATTTTCTTTGACTTATTTTTTTGTGGTGCACTGAAACAATAAAGAAACCGAAGACAGGGATCAAAAGCATAAAATATGTTTATTTAGTTCATATTTTTTGTGTGTGTGGCGATGTGGATTTGCTTTTGCTGGCATTATATTGCTTTGTTGATGACAAAGATCGATGCAAAACATTCATCATCACAGCAGGTAAAGTGCTTTAGAATCCTTTCTGTTCCCCAGACACATGTTGTATTATAACAGGGAAATATGACATTCACAGTAGCGGTGAACACATTGTCACCTTACAGTATTTGTTTTTATTTTTTTGACAGATAAAAATAAAAATAAGATAACTTACTTATAACCAGAGCGATAGATAATGCCCATAAATGCAAACTTTTTAACACTATTTACATGAAATGTAAAATAATTCAGAATAAAACAGTCTCTAGTATTCAATTATTTGATAAACAACAACATAAAAACCCTTAAATGACACAGAAATGCTGACAAACAAAAGGTGAGACATCCTATAAACTGATAGTCCTTGTACAGCATGTGCTCTTCAAAACTGTCCATGTAATCAGGTGCATATTTAACTCTCATTTTCAGAATCGCTGCTGTTTTCTGTGCGAGGTGGAGATCTTTTCAAAGTGCTTTTGTTCTCTTGTTTTGAAGTGCTGGACAGATCTATTGCCATGTCCTCTGAATCGTCCGCTCCATTAGCTCCGCTTGACCATGTCGTGTCGCTGTCTTTCCCTTTGTGTTCTTCTGAATATGTATCTGAATGTGTCGATTCAGGCGTGCCGGGAGCTTTCTTCACAATTTCCATAGACTTTTTGTGCATTCCTGTTAGAATAAAATGCAGACAAGATTAAAACTTGATCTTAAGATGCTGGATATTTATAGCTTTTCATTTAGAACATATATTATTAACTAAAAGAAATTGACACAGTAACCAATATTAGCAAATTTCACAATTAATCACAAAGAATAATTCTCTAAAACATATAATTTTGAAGTAAAAAAAACTCTGAAATTTACTTCAAAAACAGTCATTTACAGTGTTTAAATATAAATTATGGACAACACCAGACAGACGTTCACAAGACACCTCAGCTATGTATTCAAGTGATCGAATACATATTTGAGTCTTTGAGTACTAAATAGGAAAACCACCTGCTGGCTCACCTAGAAGCCAGGGAGCACATGAGCCCATCATCCCGCTCTTGGCAGAGTTGATGATGGATTCTGGGAGTGGAATGGAGTGGCGCACCATGGCTCCATACAGCCCATACTCTGCCATCACGCTGCTGCGGCCCCAGCACTTCTCCCTCTTCCTCCACTTTGCACGGCGGTTTTGAAACCATACCTGGGCCAAAACAAATATGTAAATTAGATATTTGAGATTAAGAATCAAAGATGGAGGAGAAAAAAAGTGGAAAACGTCCTCTACCTGTATCCTGTCTTCTGGTAGCTCTGTCTTCATGGCCAGCATTTCTCTTGCGTAAACGTCTGGATAGTGTGCTTCATTGAAGGCTTTCTCCAGTTCCTCAAGCTGATGGGAGGTGAAAACTGTCCTGAAAAACAAAACGAGATGAGAGTTTGGTCAAACGGATCAACAGATATGTAACATCTAACTGAATGTAACATTTGAGTTCATTCACATACCTGTGCCTTCGCTTTTTCCTCTTTTGAGAGTTCCCAGAGTTTTTTCCATCATTGCGATCCCCGGAAAGGCAGTCATCATCTGTATTGAAAATAGTTTTGTTAATAAAAAAAATTAGAATTCTTGACATGCGTCAAAATGAATGGATGCAATTTCAAGAAACGGTTTATTCAAGTAAATAAATGTGAATAATCTAAATCAGCCTGAATATATTAGGTTACATCAACAAAACTATATATAATATAGTTATAAATATCTTCTATATAGCTAGAATTCTTCAAAGTAACAATTGAAAGTTGTTTCTTTGTTTTAAGTGTATTAAAATATAATAAAATAATTTCAAATCACAAATGAAAGTTGCTTGGTTTCAAAGGGTGTTAATAAAATAGAATTTCCTTATTTATAAGTCAACTGGTACCAGAAATCAGTCAACTTTAAATACGTCTTTAATTTGATTTACATTTTTTGTAAGAAATTCTATTTCCAATTGAAGGTTACGTCTTTTAAAAGTGCGTTTAAAGAAAGTGAAATAATTTGTAGTCCCAACTAAAAGTTACAACTCTTCCAAGTGTCAAAAAAATCTAAAGCAATTTTTATTCACATCCCCAGAATTGCCACCCAATTATTCATTCATTTAAAAGTTTCCAGTGCAAATAAAGAAACTTAATTTCAATGGCAGTTTCAGCACCAGCATCTGTGAACAGCGCTTCGCCTGATTCACGAACAAACAAAGTGATTCGTACCAGAGTAAACGTCCCGTTGCTGCTCCAGATTCTGCATGAAGTGGCTCTCCGTCCGCGACTGCAACAGCGGGATGTGACTCGGGAGAAAACATGGGGCCCCTGGAGGCTGTTGCGCCGCCAAACTACACAGAAACCCTAAGCCCAGGGGCAAAGATCCTCCCGGGAAAGCAAATCCTCCAACAGCTGCGCTCTGGCCCTCTCCGTTGGGCCCCGCTCCTGGACCGGACTGGTGCGGCTGAAGTTCTGACTCTAGACCCAGGAGATCTGTGATTGCGAACCCTTTGGACCGAAAACCAGATCCATTCAGACGTGATTTGTCGATTCCGAAAGAAGGGTAGAGTTTAACTTTAGGTTTTTCGTCTGTAGCCTCTTCTCTTCCCGTCATGGTGGCAGTTTGTTTAATTCACTTTCTCTCAGACTGGTGGACGGTTACGCGCTCCGCCGGGACCATTTATCCCCCTGTCCAAACCAGCAGATCATCGCACTGTCCAATCAGATTCAACGACAGATAGGTCTACCAAGAGGAGGCGTTTCCCTTTTTCAATCACAAAGGATTAATTGCCACCAATTTTCCCTTTAATCCGATAAGGATTTTCCTCCCCTGTTTGAATTGGTCCTAAGTAGTTTTTTCCCTTTAGATGAAAGATTTCACTCATGTGCGCATGCACTCCAACGCCGCGGGTTAAGTGGGTTGTTGTTGGAGATTTTTATGGGCATTTCATTTGGAATGTGTAAAACAATTGGATAAAAGGAATAAGAGCTAGATTTCTTTTTAATTTAATTTCGTTCGATAGCCGTAATAGCTATAATTTAGACCTAATATAGCGTAAGTTAATAAATAAATGAGATGGATAATAAAACACTAAATAAAATAAAATAAACGCAATAATGCAATTTCTCATAAAATCCTTTAATTTACACTAAATATATCATTGACATACATTATTTTATATAGGCATATAGACTACATTTATTTGGCTGTAAATAAAAATATTGTCTCACTTATTGCCGTTTTTGCTATTTGATAAAATAATTTCGCTGCCTTAAAAATCATAGGCTACTGCGTGTTTTCCGAAACAGCAGTTCATTATTGGGTCTAATTTCACAGCAAAACAACAGCAACTAAACCAACATTATAAAGAGCATGATTTTTTGTTAGTGAATAATAATAATAATAATAATAATAATAATAATTATTATTATTATTATTATTATTATTATTATTATTATTATTATTATTATTATCATTATTATTATATGTAATTATATAAAATTATTGTTATTATATTATGTTATAACAATAACCTATTTAAAATTTACTTTATGCATATAGCCCAATTTATCATACCGTATTTTTATAATTACAATATAAACTTTCATCAATTTAAATTTAGGCTTACTTAGCTTCTTTTTAAAAGCATATGCTTTAAATTTACTGAAAATAAATAAATGTTGTTTTAAGGTGAGAAATATAAATCAATTAATAAATTAGTTTAATTTATTATTATTACTAATAATTAAGTATTTTAAACTATTTAATTCACTAATAATTAAATCTAAATTAATTTGTATTCCATATTATATTACATTTAGAAATATTGAAAATTATATTAGTTTCCCAGTGATGGGTTGCAGCTGGAAGGGCATCCGCTGAGTAAAAAAGGGACTAAGCCGACAAGAAAATGAATGAATAAATGAATGAAAATTATATTATTAGGCCTATAGGAATAGTACTGAATTTAGGAAAACATGAACTTTTAATAAAGACATTTTCCTAACGTGTATTATATTTTATTTTAACAAAACAAAAAAAAACTGTTCTACTTTTTAACAGGCCTATTAGGCTGAAACGACTGACACGTGTTCTCGCTCTTAATGTCACTTCACAAAACCAATGAATCTCTCGCCTTACTGAGATCTAGCAATCCACTTTTATCGGACTAAAATAATTACTCCGTTATTGCGTAAAAAAAAACTTGTGGGTTGCCTAAAGAAAAAAAACTTTAAGTAAAAAAGGAAATGAGGTCAAAGTTACAGTAAATGCTG
>CAIGQQ010027971.1:0-10487 GCA_903798035.1 Danio albolineatus
TTAGCACGCCTGGCTGATCATCTGTAATCAGCAATAATCCAATCAGAGCGATCCAAGCTTACTATAAATGGATCAGTTTTTTCCCTACTACTCCATCTTAGTTTTGGAAGAATCCCCCCTTCCACCCCATCTCCTCCTTTTTCCTCTCTTTTCAAAAGGGGAGCCTTCGAGACCTATCTGATCTCGGATCCCCTTATATGCTTATTGACTGGGCGGGAGCCATGGGCTCAAATATCTCCGAGCTCAGGGTTCTCTCCCGGGACAGCATGCCAAACCTGCTATAAACGCTAAGCATATCTAAGGGCGAACTCTTGAACTAATTATGTATATTTTGATCGATTTTCCTTCCAGTTCATTTGATTTGTTATTAAGTAAATGTATAGCTTACCCCTGATCGGTTCAGCTGTGTTTCTGTGTGTTAAAACGAATTGACAATAACTGAATCAGAAAAGCATCATCAGCTCACCCGGTGTTTGGACGCGTGACTGCTGCGCTCGGATTAAACAGGTTCAAAAAAGGACGCTGAACTTTGCTCTCTCAAATACTCCTTCAAACTGCTACAGCCATGCACCTTACAATATTGAAAGCTAATATATTACCGTCATAATTGTAGATGTTTATTCGCATTTGCACGTGCAAGTATAGGACAATGTATTTTAATGAATTTCGCGGATCTATCAGCATAATTTACAGCAACTAGCGCCAACAACACAGACACGCAAATTACAAAATACCCATGTACATAAGAGCATAAGATAAGTTGATATGTGCATCAATGATGATCAACAAGTTAAATAAAACCTTACCTGTAAACTGTCCATACTGCCGCCTCCGCCATCTATGACAAAATGGTGAATCCTCGATTCCCGCCTGGATGCCAACGCATGCGCATTGTTCGTTGCCAAAGCTGATATTTATGGATAGTTTTTACTCTTTTTTTTTTTAATGTTGGAGTTATTACTATCAAAAAATGGATAGTGTGGTTAGAACTTACCCATTATTTTGTATTTTAATTGCTAGCTCACTTCCTTAATTAAAATCTAACTGATGTTTATTGATTGTATTTAACACCGGCCTGAGTAATTTTTTACAGTGCAGTTACTGCTTGCCAGTTTTGAGGAAAAGACGACACAGTTAGTTAGTTGTAACAGGGTGTTACATATAAGCCACACACTGTTGGACACCAATTAAAGTAACAAAGTATTTTTTTTTAATTTTGAGTGTAATGTTGAGAACTTTTTTTATATCATTTTTTTATAAAAAATATTTTTTATAGGAAAAAAATATTGCTAATTATGCAAATAAATGGATAGTAATGGGTAGTAATTCAAATAAATCCAAATTTGTTTATCCAATAAATAAATACTGCGTTAGAATAAAAAAAATGAACCAGGTACTGAGGATATATAGTTACTATTTAAAGTATACTGGATTTAAATTAATTGTGTGAAATCTTCCTTTTTAAGCATGCGTTACAACTAACCCTCTGACTGTTACAACTTGTCCCGCAGGTAAGGTAAATAGTAACATTTTTACTCCTGGCACTTTTGGCAGTATTGTACAGAAACCATAGGTTTGGCGATCATAATTTCAGTGCTCATTTGTAGGAGAGGCTTGTGTGTTATAAAAATAGGGTTTGTCTAATCCTATTACTTGGTTCATTATTTGTCCAAAACCAAAAAGTGTTACTTTGTGCCCCGCTCTCCCCTATTTTATATGTTTCTGTAAAATTAGCTTGTACTAGTTTTTGGACCGTTATTGTAAGCTAATGTCTATGTACAAATCTAATTTTGTATAGCTTTCTATTAAACATCAGAATTTAAAAGACTGATTTGTGAGGGATGTTCCCTCATTTTCCCATATTTCTCCTGTTTTTTATTCTTTCTATGAAGGGTGACAATAAATATTAAAGAGGTGATCCTCCCTATATGCAACTCATACTGCCGAAACACCAGGGGATGCCCCCTTGCTCACATATCTGAATCTGTTAAGTGCTTTCTTTTTTATTTAGGCATGAAAACACTTTGAAATAAATATAAAAATGGGACTTCTGGGATTCCCTTCATTTCCATTAGAGGCACTGTCGCCCCTCCTATGCAATACTCAAAACAGTCAGTTCATGTATTGGTGCGTGACTGCCAGAGGCGTTCCATAGTGATAAATAAACGCTGTTTCCCAAATGGATTCTGTACACGTGATTTGAAGCAGAGCAAATGTGGACACTCTGGATTTTGGGTGCATGTTTAAACAGACATATATACATAATAATAATAATAATAATAATAATAATAATAATAATAATAATATCTATACATGTCAATCTTGATGTGTTTTCTTTTATACACAAAACATTTTGTCTTAAATAAGGATAGAATTAAGGAAAGCAATCAAAAGCTTTCATTGTAGATCTTTAAATTTTTAAAGTGACCTCTGTTATTTAATGCAACCAAACAAAAAAATGTAAATGAGTGATTAATTTGCTGCTCTTTAATCAGAATATTTAAATTATACAGGGAAGAAAAGGTTAATGAGAATTCATAAAATAATTCAATGTCTTATAATCTGAAAAATCTGAGTAAATCGTACTAAATTGTACGAACATAATCGTACGAATTCATACAAATTAGCCACTACGTTTAAAAGGTACAAATTACCGTGAGATTGTGTTGGACTTGCTGTACAAGAAGTTTTATTATCACGACAAATCAACAAGTCGGATTCTATTTATTAAGATTATCTCACGTTTTGTAGAGTTGGTTGTTATTTCTTCCATCTATGTAAGCCTTAGTCAGTGGGATTACTCAAACACAATCTATTTCCGATCATAATTAATCAACTTTTATTCACAGTTTTTACTAATTGTTTACACAAAAGCATGCCTTATATTGTCAGAACTCTACACACAAATAAAAAACACGCACACAATGGGCAAAACCCTTCAACCCTTCTGCAAAATGAAACTTTACATTCAAAACAATGTCATTTCTTCTCAAAATGGTGTTTCGTTTTCAAATAAAACACACAAACCATCACATGAATAGACATTTATAAGAACCAGTTGATCACTGATGTGCCTAATGTAAAACACTATGTCTTCTCCATCCATCATAATCACTTACTATAAGCCTCGTTTTGTTCAGTGTTACATGTGTGACAGGTGTTTACCCATGTGATGAGTTACTATGCAAAGTAAGGCTTAACAATTTTGAATGACTGTGTGTTTTGACATAACCCTAGGGTCCTGTTTACCACGGTAGCTAATCTAACTAAAAATAAAGCATCAACATGCATTTCTCAGCATAGCAGTAATGACTTTATGAACTTTTTCACACGCAAGATTAATGATATCAGAGATAAAATAAGCACCAACAGTCTGCCTCCTACAGCCTCGTCCCAATTAGAGCATTGTAGACCGGTAATGGATAAACTTCAATTTTTTTCAACAGTAGGTGAGGAAGAATTATCTAAACTGATAAATTCGTCAAAATCAACAACGTCTATGCTAGATCCCATACCGACCAAATTACTAAAACAATTGTTTTCAGAAGTTTCTGAACCTGTTCTTAACATTTTGAATTCATCCCTACTCCTAGGATACGTTCCTAAAACTTTTAAACTAGCTGTCGTTAAGCCTCTTATTAAAAAAAACACAGCTTGATCCTAAAGAACTAGCAAATTATAGACCAATTTCAAACTTGCCTTTTCTATCAAAGATTTTAGAAAAGATCGTATCTGCTCAACTATGTTCCTTCCTACAAAGAAACAATATTTATGAAAAATTTCAATCTGGATTTAGAGCATTTCATAGCACAGAAACCGCACTCCTAAGAGTCACAAATGACCTCCTTCTGTCGTCCGACCGTGGTTGCATTTCTCTCTTAGTGCTATTGGACCTCAGTGCTGCATTTGATACAATTGATCATAATATTCTCCTTGATAGGCTTGAAAATTATGTTGGTATTACAGGAACGGCATTGGCCTGGTTCAGGTCTTATCTATCTGAACGTTATCAATTTGTATCAGTTAATGAAGAGACATCATACAGATCAAAAGTACACTGTGGGGTACCACAAGGCTCAGTTCTTGGTCCCTTACTTTTCACACTATATATGCTACCGCTAGGTGATATCATTAGAAAACATGGAGTTAGCTTCCACTGTTATGCTGATGATACACAACTTTATATCTCCTCTCAACCTGGTAATTTGTTTGAATTTACTAAATTAACAGATTGTATAGCTGATATTAAAAATTGGATGACTAATAACTTCTTATTACTAAATTCAGATAAAACTGAGGTCTTGCTTATTGGTCCCAAAAATCTCACACGCAAAAACTTAGAACACTGTCTAACCCTTGATGGTTTCTTAGTTCAGTCCTCATCTTCAGTCAAAAATTTGGGGGTGATTTTTGATAGCAGCCTGTCATTTGAAGGCCAGATTTCAAGCATCTGTAAAACTGCTTTTTTTCATCTTAAAAATATTGCCAAACTTCGACACATGCTATCAATGTCTGCTGCGGAAAAGCTCATTCATGCTTTCATGACGTCTCGATTGGATTACTGTAATGCATTACTAGGCGGCTGCCCTGTTGGCCTGATAAACAAACTTCAGCTAGTTCAAAATGCAGCTGCTAGAGTGCTTTCTAGAACAAAGAAATATGATCATATTACTCCAGTTCTTTCAGCATTGCATTGGCTCCCTATTAAATATCGTATAAATTTTAAAATCTTACTGACTACCTACAAAGCCCTGAACGGCTTGGCTCCCCAGTATTTGCAGGAGCTCCTGATTTATTATAGCCCATCACGTCCGCTACGCTCAATTAATTCTGGACAATTAATTATTCCCAAAATATCAAAATCAACTGTAGGTGGTAGATCTTTCTCTTATCTGGCACCTAAACTCTGGAACAGCCTTCCTAGCACAGTTCGGGAAGCAGACACACTCTGTCAGTTTAAAACTAGATTAAAGACACATCTCTTTGCATTAGCATACACATAAAACACAAATGCTTTGGAATCCAAATCCTCTAAAGGATTGTTAGTCTGCATTATTTAGGGCAACCGGAGCCGGGAACACTTCCCAAAACACATTATAATTTGAATGGCATCTCTGCTCATGTTAGTCTGTTTTTTTATTATTCCTGAGGTTTCCATAATCCTGGACCATGCCGTATCCTGAGCAGCTGCTGTGGTGGTTATGGAGGAATGGAGAGCATGAGACAGTTTCCTGTAAGACGATCCCTGTGACAGACGAGTCCTCGCATTGTTCCCAAAGGGCCAGCCTGATGACCAGCCGGTGACCCGCCTGTGGTCTCTCCATGATGGATGTCCAGCGTTCTCCAGCCCCGGCGCCATAGACTGCAGCTCTGCACAAGATGTCTGGCCATAGGAGAAATGGTCGTGCCCAACTGAGCCTGGTTTCTCTCGAGTTTTTTTAATTCTTCACTTTCGCCAATTGGTGAAGTTTTTTCCTCGCCGCTGTCGCCTCTGGCTTGCATGGTTCGGGACCTGTAGGGCTGCGCATCGATGGATTACTATTCAGTGTTTGGACTCTCAGCAGTGACTATTAAACCACGCTGAAATGAACTAAACTGAACTTCAACACTGAAAACTGGACTGACACTGTTTCAATTTTTTATAATGCATGTGAAGCTGCTTTGACACAATCTACATTGTAAAAGCGCTATACAAATAAAGATGAATTGAATTGAATTGAATTGTTCCTTACAAAAACAAGAGATTTTCTTCATGAAAATTGTGCCAAATGCAGAGAAGTGTGTGTGGTGTTTTGAAAAAAACAAAAAGTGTGTTTTAAACCTGTAATTTGAGTGTAAAGCAGGAGTTGTGCTTGTAGTTTGGCAGAATTGGTTCAGGGTGGTGGTGCATCAGTTACATGTTGTAGTCATTGTGTCTGAAGTACAAGTAATTGTGTGTAAACAACTAAGAACAACTGTAATGTGTTCACTTACATCTGAAAAAAACATTTTTTAGAGCGTTTACCTATTTTTAATTCTTTCAGATGTTAAGTATGCTGTAAAACGTCCTGATTGCCTTAAATTGTTTAACTGAATTAAATCAGCATTGGACTTATATTATGTTAAACTGATTTAATAACTGCTTACATAACTTATAAAATTAAGTTAGAACACGATTAGCTAAAAACATGCTGTCATGACTAATTGTTCATATAATTTTTTACAGTGTAGAATTTTAGAAAATGTCTTTAAGATGTTTAAATAAGTGTTCGTTAAAAAGATGTTTGTACTCAGAAGATGTTTTCCAAAGATGTTCTTTTTAAAATGTATCTTGTAGATATACATGTGCTATAGAACCATCATTCTGCTTTACCTATAGCATTGTTAAAGTGGACGAATTGGACCGAATTGGATGAATTGGAAATATATCTGGTTAACATGTAGTGTGTTCCATGCTTTAATTCATTAAATTCTACTCATGCTTCACATTGAGTGCTCACACAAAAGCAACGTAGAGTGTGACAAAATGAGAGGAAAGAGTCTTGATGGAATCTGAACACACAAGCTGGCATGTTAATGGAAGAATGGTCTTTAAGAATATAATCTAAATAAGGTATCAGTCCTCATATGTGTTTAGCACATTGCTATGTGTGTGCGTGTAAAGAGATGTGTGCAGTATTGTAATGACTGACTATTATTTGTGATGCTCATTCATAAACCTGCTCTGAAATGAAATGCTTTTGAAGTCGAGACTTGCGGCTAAAATACAGTACATTCCTCCAGGACTTCCTCTTGCTATCCATCTGTTCCTACTTGACTGTAATTTGAACCTTGAGAGAGTGTTGAGAAAACATTAGACAAGTGGGTACTATTAAAATCAGTGAAGAACTGATTCCATATTCATTCTCTGAGAGGCAGTCGGTTATTAATTTAAGTTACATAAATGCAGCAATTGCATAAATGTTCTGAGAAACCTGATTTGTTCACTTTGAAAAAAACAAAGTTTGTGAATTTGTTTAAAAGAAAGAGTGTTCGCAAACCATTTTATTACTGTAATCTAATTCTGAGTGTAATGAATTATTCAGCCTGAAATTTGGAACTTTATTTCATCCGAAGGGATTTCATCGATTCATTGAAGAAGCAGAGGGATTCCTTTAAAAGTTGTTTCAGAGAAAAAGCAAGTTACTTTGATTTTGATCAAAGGTTTTTGAGTAAAATCCACTGGCATTTCCACAATAAAGGCCCCCGGTTTACTCACAGCATGGCAGAGACACTGATAGCGACTCCAAGCAACATTGAAGAATATACTGATGTTTGTTTGGAGATCATTTTAGGATTTTGCTCTTCAGAGTGAACACCAACATACTATTGGTCAACAACTTTGTATCATAATTACAAGCTACTTTGAACCAATGACTGTAAAAAATATGGATGACGTGACAGCGCCTTTTTCCAATGATTGCTTTGAAAGCAGAACGCCGCATGACGGGCACAAACTGTCACAAAAACTACCTGAAATTGAAGCCTGGGCATGCACAGTACTACCTGATAGAGCCAGAGGCGGAGCTGTTAAAAAAAGTTTGAAACCCAAACGCGCCATAACAAAGGCTCGCTAAATAAATGTAAGCAATTACATTTAAAAATACGTAATAATGTACATTTTATTTAAAAACTGTGTGATGTGAGCTGTTATTAATAATTTAATAAAACAATATATGTTGGATTGCAAAATGTACGATCTACGAAATATTAGGAGTTTAGTAGGAAATTTATATTTGGGAGATTTCAAATAAAAAAAGCCAATGGTAAATGATGTATATAAGTAATTCATAACATTTACAACTGTATTTGTTATATAATATTTTTGAAATAGCAAATTCAGTAGATTAACTCAATAACATGCGAAAACTCAAAATGTCAGGGAGATTCTGTAAATCAAGTTCGAATGGCGTTACAGGAAATTGATGTGGTGATAGTCTAACATTAGTTTTATCTTCCTTATTATTATTTCAGACCCATGAAATGAATTACTGCTACATTACGATCAGCTGTTTTCCCTGACATGACTAACATTTGGCATGTACAGTAGGTACTACTTTAATATGGACATTACCGCCGCGGCAATTACCGCCGCCGCGGGATAACATATTTTAAGGGATGACCGCAGTTTGCGACTTTGCCGCCAGGGGGCACAAGGGGACGGGATGCGACCGGGCAGAAATATACAGTGGCTGTAAATACTCCGCTACTTCTGAAGATGAAATAATAGGACAAAACATTATAATTGCTTCATTAAACATTAAAAACTTCTTAACAGCTTTATCATTATTGTAAATGTGTTAAATGAAATGAAGATTCATTTTGGAAAAGGTAAAATTAAAGAAATAAAAGACCACTAAACTAAACGCCAACTAAAATGAAAGTAGATACAAACACATATACAAATAGGCCTAAATAAATAAATATATAAAGCAGTGTTTTAGCCTAAAATAGAGAGATTAAATAAATATTAATTGAATAATTAAATAGGCCTAAATGTTTATTTACTTAAAGACATTACCAGTGATGTAATGTGGCATAACAGCATAAAAAAAGGAAAAAGGCAGTCAAAAGTTAAAGCTGATTCATCAAAATTATATTAAAATACATTTGAGGTATAAAAAAAATAAAACAGCTCATCAAAACAGTCTGTCTGCTATTTTATAGGCCTGTAAAGGGGGCTATATTATTTTAATTCATTTCTGTTTCTGTCACTGGCGGTTCAATGCGCGTGCCTGAGTAGTTCATATTAATTAATATATTATTTACTTTTTCTCTCGGTATCGCGGCTAGGACAAAACATTATAATTGCTTCATTAATCATTAAAAACTTCTTAACAGCTTTATCATTATTGTAAATGTGTTAAATGAAATGAAGATTCATTTTGGAAAAGTTAAAATTAAAGAAATAAAAGACCACTAAAATAAACGACAACTAAAATTAAAGTAGGTACAAACACACATACAAATAGGCCTAAATAAATAAATATATAAAGCAGTGTTTTAGCCTAAAAATAGAGAGATGTACAGTGTTTGATATTTTAAAGTGACTAAGACAGTTACCCAATAAGCTTTTTCACTTACGTTTTAACATAAAAAATAAAACATAAAAATAAACTAACCTACCTTAAGCAGATTAAAACAGCAAAAATGTGTATGTTCTTAAACAAGTGTTCATATTTTTATATGAGGTGGTAAATGTAAAAACGAAATTTTATTATAGCTGCTGAGCGCAACGAAATACAGACTAAACTATAGCCTATATATATTACTGCCTATATTTTTTTATTAGCGAATAATGTGCAACATCCTGAAATTATTATCTTAAATAAAGGGGCATTAGGCCTACCTATTAAGTGTCATATAGCCTATGGAAATATTAATGTTCTAAGTCTGTCCGGAGCATGTTTGACGCCGTCTATCAAATATACTTTTTTTACTTGTAATGGCTCAGTATGTTTTGTATTGTGATTTCAATCTTAGTTACTTTGCACTTTGCGTGTGAAATATAATGCGCGCATAACCGCGTAAAAAAAGAAAAGGTTGTCAAAAGTTAGAGCTTACTCATCCAGAAAAAATACCTATATTAAAATACAGCATGTATGTTTATACAGACAGAGTGTGAACTTAGGGTAAAGCTTAAAGTAAGCTAAGATATGCGCTTGGTTTTTAATGCATTTAAAAAGATTTGCGGTGAACCAAGATGTTTTAACAATCGCCTATTAACAAATATTATCATTATTGTAAATGTGTTAGCTAAATGAAATGAAGATTCATTTACGTTATTTGAAAAGCCTGGTACATTATTTAAACTGAAAAACAAGTTCAGGCTTCTGCAGATTTACGTGAGCTGACCGTCATCATACAGTCACAAAGTTATCGGTTGACATATGGATTCAAGACAGCAATAATGAATCTGAAGAACGCAGAAATGAGGAACAAAAAGCAGAGGATGAGTGCCCATGTCCACGCCCGGAGGAGCTGTTCACCCACAGGTACATAGGGAAGAAAAGGGGCAGCTGTGCTGATGCAGTGTGAATGACTGTTATCATCTAAAAATGCTAATTAAATGTATGCCCAAAACTGGAATATCGCATAAAAGACGTGCGAATAAAGCAGCGTTTCCGTCCAACAAGTCGAAGAGAACAAAATCGCCACTTTCTGATTAACTGGAGCCAAATGTCAAAAGTAAAGGAGAAGTTGCGTGAATATATTAATTTAATAAATGACTTGCAACTCAGAAGGCAACCCTGACACGCAGTGAACGTGTGGTGTCGTTTGAAGGCGTGAGACACGGAGTGCAGACGCTGACAATTCTGGAGATAATTAATAGGCCTATTATAATAACACTAATACTGAAATGGTTAAGGCGTTTTAGAATGACCAAAACAACACTTTAGATGTATTACAATGTGCTCAGCCCGCTGGCTTGTCCATTCACACACATTTTCAAAATATATGCGCATCAC
>CAIGQQ010027974.1:0-12027 GCA_903798035.1 Danio albolineatus
ATATATATATATATATATATATATATATGTATATATGTATATATGTATGTATATAATATAAATATGTGGTGAACACTTTGCTTGCATTTATTGTTTATATATATATATATATATATACACACACACAAACACACTCACCGGCCACTTTATTAGATACTGTACTAGGCATGGGCTGGTATAAGATTCTGACAGTAAGATAACCTTGGATAAAAATATCACGGTTTCACAGTATTGTGTTTACTGCTCTAAAATATGCTATTTTTAAACGTCTGGGTGATAAATCTTTCTGGTAAACATAATAAATACAAATGTTTTAATGTTGATTTGATTTGCCTTTTAATTTTTACTGAAAAATAAATTTATTGGTAGTCCTCTGTAAATCATTGTAAAGCAATGTATGATCTTATTTTTGGTCTAAATTGATACATATTAATTATTTATTTCTTTTGATTTCAGATCCCGTTCTCACTGGTGCAGTTTCCACTCTGGGAGTACCTAAAGGTATGAATCCTCTCTCTCACTTCCTCATTTAGTTTTAATTTCAACTATAATAAAGGAAAAACGGCCTGCTAATGTTCTGACACATTTACAACTCAACTCACACACACTTCGCCTCGATATCTGTTAATAACTCTGCTTTTACGTGCTCTCGAAATGACGCTGCATTTTATTAGTTGCCATCACCGGTGGTTAAGCAGAATCGTAATTTCTCCCAAAGCGTAGGTCCAACTGTCCATTTCCGTCTTCATTGTCTGGTCCGGGCCACATAAAAGTCATTTTTCTTCCCAAAAAAAAGAGAAGGCCCAGTTTGTGAGAATGACATCATGTCTCCAGGGCGCGAGCAGAAAATTCCATTAGCGCTTTTGGCCTGGAGAGCGGAGCAAGAGAGGCATCGGAGGACAAAAGCACGTGCAGCTGTGGGCGAACGTTAAGCGTGGTTTTCAGCCGTAATAAGGAGTGTCATTCATGGCCGCTTCTTTGTGACACGTTCAAAGGCTTCTCTCACTCCTTCATTCTTCCATGTTTTCAGCCATCTGTGTGGAGCCGCTGGAATGTGAGTCTTTGCTAAACTCTCTTTCAGAAAGTGCCTGGCTTTGAAAAGCAAGAACACATTGATGAGACAATGGCAATGGGATGCCACTGTTGGTTTTAAATGGCTGCTTTCGCTTCGGTGATTATTTGCAAGAATTCTGCATTCCTTCAGATGCAGCGTTTGGCTTTAAATGACCCTGGAAAGTCATTTTTGGGGCATTAGTGCTTACTTTAATTCAATACTGACAGTAGTATTGGGTTAAACTGCCAAAAGGGTTCAATTCATGGCACACATTTTTTAAAACCAGTATCTGTTTAGAAAAACAATCTTAAACTAAAAACCTAAAGTCTTACAATTTCAGATTTATTAAAAAGTTCAGAATTTATAAAAATAAGTAAAACATTTTGTGTATTTATCGATTGATTGAAATGGATTTTATTTTATAATAGTTTTAGTAGTTTTTTATAGTTTAGTTGAATACAATCTTGTATTTGAAGTATGTAGTACATAGATGGCACCAAACGATGGTTATTATATTTAACCAATGACAATTAAACATTAGTAAATAACTCTATTTGTTTATTTGTCAATTTAAAAAGTCATTTGCATGTTTTATTATGTGCTGCACTTCTAAACATGAATTAAAATTTCATGTTTATTGTGAAATGAATACATTCCTTAATTTTGCATGTATTCACAACAACTGTTTTAGTGTTCACAATAATCCACAACTTTATAATTGTTATAAAAGTTTTAATTATTTAATTCCCATAGTTATCTGTATTTTTCTTGTCATTAGTGTTTACAGGCCTTAAAAATAAAAATATAGTTGTCATTTACTAATCCCAGATTCGTCTAGAACCCGCTTGTCTTCAGTCAAACACAAAATGATATTTTGAAGAATGTGAAAAACCAAGTTTAGGTCTTTAGTAAGTGTAATGTAATGTGTATTTTTTTAAATTTTAAAAAAAATATATTTTATTTTATTTTATTTTATTTTATTTATTGATTGATTGATTGATTGATTGATTGATTGATTGATTGATTGATTGGGGGTGAGGGGGATGTCTCTCCACACCACCACCACAGGACAATGGCGCCAGTGCGCTTACCACACACCAGCTATAGGTGGAGTGGAGAGATAGTGATGCAGCCAATTCAGTGGATGGGTATGATTGGGAGGCAATTATTGTTAAGGGCTGATGGTGGGAATTTGGCCTGGACACCAGGCCTACACCCCTACTCTTTACGAGAAGTGCCATGGGATTTTTAATGACCACAGAGAGTCAGGACCTAGTTTTAACGTCTGATCTGAAAGACATCGCTCACTGACAGTATATTACTACCACCACTATACTGGGGCATTAGGACTCAACCAGACTGCAGGTTGAGCACCCCCTGCTGGTCCTGCTTAGCTTCAGTAAGTATCCAGGCTACAGGTTAACATATCTGTGGCTAAATGAAGACTGAATACTTATTTCTAGGAAATTATTCCTTAAGCTTCTTGTAAAACAGTGAAGTATTTTCTAAACCATGGGATATTTGAGCTGGTCTTCCTCTATTTTATACCACCTTCTTTTCTTCTTTGTGTGTGTATAGTTTCTGCTTGCCAGCAAGATCTTTGAGCAGCTGAATCGTTCCTTCTGAAATTATGTACAAATAGAGTGTAGAGTATTAGTAGAAATATAGGATTAAGTGTGCTACAAGTCTATTAAAAGCACAAAAAACATTCCTTAAAGGCACCATTTTAGTATTTTATTTATTTTTAGCATAAAAGAGTTGGATTTACTATATGTGTATGTTTTTGTTTTTGAGCACAAGTCGAGTGCAGCAAATCCACACAGTAATATTGGAAAAACTGCGAAGCATTTCATGTTGGTAAATCAAACCACAAGTATCACCAAAACCAGCTCCCAAGTCATTCACACCAAAAACAACTTAAGTGTCTGTATCCGAGCAGCAGGCCGCAGTAAACCATCTGTTCCCTCCAGCGTATCCCACAATTCCCATAGTTTATCTACCAACAATCCCCTAAACTCAGCGCTGCTCTGTTGCAAAACCACCAAGCAGCTGTGTCATTACATCAGCCGGCCATTTATTTCCCACCGTGCCCACTCAACTCAACGTTTATGTGTCAGTGGATCAAACTTATTCCCATGATTAAGTGCAAGTGTGTCCTGCGTGAGTTTTGGTTTGGTTTGAGTAATTGAATCTGAAGTGTTCGTTCGCAGTTTGGCCTGGTCAGGGCAGTGTGCTGTGGAAAAGACTGTGAAGAAAGTAGTTTTGTCCACTTAAAGGTTTAGAAATTGCACAGCAAAAAAATCAGTGTACATTTAACTCAATTTGAGTTTGACTTAACACTTCCTGGGTGTACATATGACTCCCTCCATTTCGGAGTTAAAATAACACTTTCTAAAGTGTGAAATGTGTACATTACTCACAGAGTTCATTTTAACACAGTAAGAGTTTATTCTTACATTGAACTGAAGTGTGTGTTACCCTTCAGTGTTAATATATTATCTTTTTTCTTATATTATCAATTGGTGTGTGTGACAAACAACAGTGATCAAATATGTTACAAATTATTCATTAATATTTTCAGAAATAATTTCAATACATTCAACTTTTTGTATTTTAAAATGCAACAAGAAATGTTTCAAGTTTAAGTAAAACATACTGGTTTGATCACTGTTTGTCCGAAAGAACCGGTTCGAGTAAAAAAATACTGAGCTTCCCATCACTAGTGGGAAATACACTGCATATTGGGATAAAATTTACACACTAAAAAAAAAAAAACTTTTAAATATGCGCTCTTTCACACTCGTGGATTAAAATGTACTCCAGTTTTAACACTGAACAACAGCAAAAGATTCACACTGTATATTTAACACTGGAATTTTTGCTGTGTGATTTCAGGTATGTTGGGTTAAACAAATGGAATTAAATGGGTCAGACTACTTAATTTGCTTTCAGTGGAAAAAATGAAGCATTGTTGTAAAAATCAAGCAGTTCAGCCCTGCTAACGAACACTTCTTCTAAACTCTCTATGTATCTGGAAACATTATGCAATTCTGAGTGTGCTCCATGCAGGTGAGTAGGCTTCACAAACCACCTGTAGGACACACTTTCTCTTCTCCGTCAGCACCAGGCACTTTCTTATCAACGCTTCATGTTTCTGGAAATCCATTTTTTTGTGTGTGTTTCATGCAAATAAGCTTAATAAACCAACTGATTAATTGGAGATTGGTTTAATTCAGTGGTCCTCTGGCCGTTACAACCTGCACAGTTTGTATGTCTTCCTTACTTAACACACCTGATTCGGATCATCAACTAGTTAACAGAGAGATCCATGAACTGATCCTTCTGTGTCAAATAAGAGAGACATAAAGCCCCAGTCAGGTCACACGATTTTTATTGTCAGTTACGAAAGTCACTGACTAATCTGAATGTCAGATTATGCGAAATGTTTTGTTTTTTTTTTCTTGATAAAATCTTGACTGGTCGTAGGTTACAGATGTGCCAGACTACACGACCCTCCACGATTAGTCATCCCGCGTCGTCTACGACGAACATTATTTCCCAAAGCAGTGTTGCTATCATAACATTTCTTATCGCTATTTCAATTTTTTTTTATCTTATTTCAATCTCAATAAACCCTGATGCTGGCTGACAACTAATAACTACATTAAATGATTCGTTATGACATTCACAGGATCAAACTTTTATGTTTCTTTTTAATATTAATATATTTGTTTGAAATCTAAATGTATATTTTCCTGCCAATGTTGCTATTAAACACTTTCTTGCCTGAACATGAAATGAAAGCACATCAGCAGCAGTGAAGCATTAATTAAATCCTTATTTTCCACGGAGCGGAACAAATCATCACCAGACGGGCACAAAAATATAACTTGTGTATGTTTCTTGGAAAAAATATATTTTTGAAATTAATTTTGTTAGTTATTATTTGTATCTTAATTGTCATGTATTTTTCGTTGGTCAGTTAACGACTAGACAAAGAAAGAATATCGAATAACCTTCAAGATGCGCTTCAAAACAAGCCCGCTATAGCGCCTGTTTTTATAAACTTTTTTTACTATTAAATACACATTTGAATAAGCAGGACAGGCTTTTACAATGTATTTAACAAAAAAGCAGTGGTGCCGGCTATGCGTACCAACAATGAGAGGGCGCAAATTAATTTTAAAAAATAAATAATTTAGATTGATTATTAAACAGTATACCATACCATACATTGACAAAGCAAGAAAGAATGTAAATAAATAAAGGTGTGCGTTTGTGTGTTTTAAAGTGTGCATGTACTTGCGTGGTGGGATTAATAATTTAATATCGTTAATATTAAATCAAAAATGCAGGTATATATAATATTAAAATATAATTCATAATTTAAATTGTTAAAATACAATGACATGCTTCCGTTTTCTCTGTCTCACTCGGGGTAATGAATAAATGTAGCCTTCGACAGCGAGCATCAGTGTTTTTTTAGATTAAAATAAGAAAGGAATGATGGGACGGGGTGATGCTGGATGTGTGCGTACGTACCTTTGAATAAAATGCTGCGGGTGCCCCGAGAACTCAGAAACTCATTGTGAGAATGGAGTTGTTGGCATATTTGTGCCAGTCTGTCAGATAAAATTGCTTAAAACACCTTAATATTTTAGAGAAGGTAGTTAAAGATTGCATAGCCAATAACTGGTCATATCCACCCATGACCAACTCATAAGTAAATATGCAGCCTATTTTTTGATTACCTGACCCTGGCATTAATGGTAGCATCCACTGAGATAACTGAAGGTCTAAATTATGTGCTCCTATGGGCCGTCTCACACACATGACGGAACTCGTCGTAAAGTACGAGAAAAAAAATTGAACATGCTAGACTTTCTGCGACGGCATCGTGAGGCGTCGCAGGCATGGAATCGGTTGTTGTGAACTATACCACATTACACGAGAAGACACGATTCAATCTTGTGTCACGACGCCTATTTGTCGTTTACGATTCTCTACGATGCCCTACGTCAAGAAAATCGTGGCAAAATCGTGTGATCTGACCGTGGCTTAAGGTGCATCCCAAATCGCACACTTAAGTACAATTCTACGCCATTTTGTAGTATAAATATTGTAAGTAGTGCGTTCAAATTGAAAACTCTAAAAATAATAAGCGCACTTTAATTATCTGAATGATGCACTCATTCAACTGGTAAACAGAAGTGTGAAATGATGGACACTTCACGCACTCAACGACCGCAGCTTTGCTCACGTAGCGGAAGGGGCGCTGCTGTCGGGCGCACATGTTGGATAACTTTTATTATTATTATTATTATTATAACTTTTGTTTATTTTGGATTGTGAAAGAAAAATTCTCCAACATGAGTGATTATAGCGCCTCCCGATGGTGAATGTGGTTATACTTACGGCGGGTATTATTTGGTCATTTATTTCACTAAATTGGCAACCGTCTAACGTCTCCAGGGATATGGTTTGAATTTCTGCTTAGTAAAAAACATTAGTGTTCTGTTTGGGACAACACTACATACATACAGTATACTATGCTGTTAAGTGTATAGTGTATAGTGTGCCATTTGTGACGCAGCTATACTAAGGCCCCGTTTACACTTATGCGTTTTCGTTTTAAAACGCATACGTTTTGCTACGGTTACACCATCCATCCACACTACGCCGGAGCTTTCGAGCCCCAAAAACGGAGCGCTTGGAAACGCTGGAACGTTTTCATTCTAAAACGCTGCTGCTCCGTCTCAGTGTGGATGTGGGGAAACGAAGACGTTTGAAAACGGAGGCATGGCTGCTGAGATTCGCTTTTGGGTCATTGCGTAACCTTCCCTTATTCGTCAAGTCTCTATCACATGACTATAATGCCACCGGAAGACGGCAGACCAGCCTTCACTGTAAACAACATGGACAGAAATGGGAGCGTTGTTTGCACTATTGTCCATTGTAGGCGCCATTGTGCAGTTAAACTCTGCCCTTTTTTTACTGCAACAGCTGCATATATACGCAAGAGGCTAGCTATTGTTCGAGCACTCGCTTATCGCTCGCGTTTCACGTGGCGTAAGCCCTATTTAGAATGCCGAGCGAGACACATGCTTCCTGTTTATACTTGAACACTCATGGCCAGAGTGTGCGAATGATCACGTGATATGTTCAGAAACGCTGGGTGAAACGCTAGTGTGGAAGCGGATCATTTTCATGCTAAAACACCGTTTTAAACTAAAACGCACTAGTGTAAACGGGGCCTAAATGTGCAGTGCGAGGAGGTCTCGAGGGCCAGAAATGAGAACCACTGATTTAACTGTAAACTGTAACGATCCTTTGTCTCTCTGCTGGTACTTGTATGCCTTCTATTGGCTGGCATGTTTAATTCAATAAATTCTGCTGAAATATGGCCCAAATATTCTAAAAACTCTTAAAATGTACAGGTTGTGATGGTTACATTTTAAAAGTTTGTATTGTTTCATTGTATTTGTAGAGGAAACCATTGGAGCTTATGTCCTGCTTTTATTGATTGATTGATGGATTGACTTGCAGTCAGTGTTTGGGGTAATGCATTATAAGTAAGGCGAGTTGCGTAATAAAATTACTTTTCTAAGTAACGAGTAGTGTAATATTATGTAATATGTCAAATTAGTAATATTTCAGTTAGCAGTTTAATTAATTAGCCTTTAAGAATGAATTGCTGAATTAGAATTAACTGTCATGTAGAATCAAGCTCTTGATGAGAGAAGTTGCTCCCCACAGGAACAGACAGAATCCATGATGGCAGGCCAGAGCCTTAAATTTCTGCAATGGAAGTATTCTCATTAACTAATAAGACAAAAAGTTCAAAAGTAGCAAACACATTACTTTAAACTTTCATTAATTAGTTCGTATGGCATGTGTAGCTCTGGGGTCAGGAGGTTCTCAGAAGACAACATCATCCTTAATTATATTTTTTGGTGTGTTTTTTAAAGAAGTAAATTATGGTTAGTGCGACACGGTGGCGCAGTAGGTAGTGCTGTCGCCTCACAGCAAAAAGGTCGCTGGTTCGAGCCTCGGCTGGGTCAGTCGGCATTTTTTGTGCTCCGGTTTCCCCCACAAGTACAAAGACATGTGGTACAGGTGAATTGGGTGAGCTAAATTGTCTGTAGTGTATGAGTGTTTCTCAGATATGGGTTGCGGCTGGAAGGGCATCTGCTGCGTAAAACAAATGCTGGAAAAGTTGGCGGTGCATTCCGCTGTGGCAACCCCGGATTAATAAAGGGACTAAGCCGAAAAGAAAATGAATGAATGAATGAAATGATGGTTATATGGTGTATTGTTAATTGCAGCTCCTCTATTTAAAAAAAAGAAAGAAAGAAATAAACTGTTCTGAAAGAGATTTAAGCCCCTCAGCCATGTGAAAATGTAAATCAAACATATGTAAGACTTTGCTTTTCATAAAAAGTAACGCAACTAGTTACTATTTTGGGGAGAAACTCAATATAGTAATGCATTACTTTCACAAGTAACTTTCTCCGACATGGTTTTTATGCCTGAATACCATATTTCCTATTTAAGACCAAACGTTTTCACTACTAACTGTCACTTGCTCTTCATCCACTGCCTACTTCTTCGTCTCTGAGCTTGTATAACCTCCAGAAATCCTTTCACACTACACCTTTAGTCAAATATGGCTTCAGTAGCTGCCAGAATCATATTAAAAACACTGGTCCTGTCACACAAGGCTGCCAGTGGTCTGGCTCACTGCTTCTCACAGCCCTTTATTAAAGCATACAACCCACCCTGACCATGTCAGTTTATCAAGATCTTTCCACATGAACGGAGTCCACCTGCTGAGGCCTACAAATGTCTCATCCTCGACCTTTCTGTTGTGAAACAAACTCCAAATTATTATCTGAATAAAAGACTCCATGCCCTTCACAGGAAAAACTCATGATCGTCACAAGAGCTTCACCTTCACAAGTGAAACATCTCAAATGTTTTGATCTAATATCTATATGAAAAGAGTGATTAATTGATCTCGCATTGGAAATGTTCCAAAATCACAAAGTGTTTTATGCCGTTGTGTGCTTTTATTATTTATTTGTATGGCATTTTGGATTTGAAGTGTATTTCATTTCAGATTGTGGTTGATTTTGATCACTTTGAATGTGGCAATTTTCACCCAAGGTAAAGTTCACCCAAAACTGAATATTTTGTCAACGTTTACTCGCCCTTTACTTTTTTTAAAACCTTTTTGACTTTCATTCTTGGGGCGCCACGGTGGCGTAGTGAGTAGCATGTCCGCCTCACAGCAAGAAGGTTGCTGGTTCGAGCCTCGGCTGGGTCAGTTGGCATTTCTGTGTGGAGTTTGCATGTTCTCCTCGTGGTTGCTTGGGTTTCCTCCGGGTGCTCCGGTTTCTCCCACAAGTCCAAAGACATGTGGTATAGGTGAATTGGGTAAGCTAAATTGTCTGTAGTGAATGAGTGTGTATGGATGTTTCCCAGAGATGGGTTGCAGCTGGAAGGGCATCCGCTTCATAAAAAATATGCTGGATAAGTTGGCGGTTCATTCCGCTGTGGCGACCCCAGATTAATAAAGAGATTAAGCCGACAAGAAAATGAATGAATGAATGACTTTCATTATTCTGTTGGTCAGAAACGTAGACATTTTGAAGACAGTTGGAAACATGTAACCATTGACTTTCACAGTATTTGTTTTTCCTGCTATGAAAGTCAATGGTTACAGGTTTTCTTCGAAATATTAGATTTTTATCCATGCACGTACACATGCATGTGTCATTTGCTGATAAAACACAGTTGCATTTGAATGTAAAACCCCGTCCTGATGTAAACGTCGTTCATGTCTGGAATGAATAAATTAAAATCTTGTTCCTTCAGAATTAATTTGCAAAATCTGAGGTGAATTATTACCTCACATTACACATTTGTAACATTAAATAAAGCACATAATCAGTTCCTGATATAATCATTCAGTCAGAGTTTATGTTCTCGTTCCAACCACAACGTAGCAGAAATAGAAAACATTTCTAAAATAGAATCTCCTGCTTCTCATTGTGGCGGGATAGGAGGAAAAACGCTGCAGTAAAACTGGATTTTTATTGTGTGTCGTAGTGTTGCATCATGTCTGGTTAGCCCACAGTATAGTAAGTAAAACAAACTAAAATGATTGAACATACTAAAATATTGACTAAATCAAAGAGGAATTTGCGTCAGTGTAGATATTACAATCAAAGTGGTTTCTTTTTCATTGTAGTAGTTAATGTAAAAGAGAAAACTGGCTACGATGTTCGCGATATATATCGGCACTGCATTGTGAAGGCATTATAACATAATCTGCATGTTTAACTTTCCATTATATGCAATTTTCCTGATGATAAAATGCAATTGTACAAGTATCTTGCATAATAATTTGTCAAATATTTTACACTGTCATCATTGCACAAAAAATAGTTATTGGATATTAGTCATTTGGCTCCCACTTTATATCAAGTGGACAGTTCCTGTGGATTTACCATGTAAGTACACTGGTATCACAAGGTGAAACCTTCTAATGCAGCTTCAGTTCTGCCATACAGTGTTCACAAGTACATGATCTGCAAACAGGTGTGGAAGTGGGAAAACATCTGCAAGTACATATTGTTGTTACACAATGCACTTACATAATTCTTGTTACAGATCTGTACTTTCCTAGTGTTGTTACCATTGTCTTGTTACACATTTGTACTTACACATTCAGTGGGTTGTTACCATAGACTGTAAAAAATATGGACGTAGTATCCGTGACGTCACCCATAGGTTTCTGATGAACCCAAAAGAAGCCACTAGTAGGCGTGGCCAACCGTCGCCATTTTGTTCGCGCGTCATCGCACCAACCGAGGCATACCAAACAAGGGCAAAGAGGCGGAGCGTGGGCGGAGCGTGAGCGGAGCTACGGGACGCATGCTGCCATTAAGCTAAGAGCTTTCTTATGGGAGAAATACATAATATTTCATTACCTGCGACTCGTTTGTGTTCTGACCACATGTGCTTGGTTGTACACTATATCAATAAAGTGTTTAGTCTGTTGAAAACACTGTTGTAATACATCAAGCCACTTAACATCGTTCTTAAGATGTTTTTCAACAGGAAGAAAGTGCGAATTACATCCAAATACTTCAGATATAGTCTGTGTTAGTAAATGCAGGGCTATTTAGGAAATCCAGGCAGAACACTGTATGCCAACGCTTCAGATGATGATTTTATAGACTACAGCTGATCAATCTGTCAGATTCTGGAGTGTATTAGAGTTCTGAAGAACATTATAAATGATAAAGTATCCTAAATAAAGCAATTACATTTATAGATGTGGTATAAGTATATAATTTCACTCACCTGGGAAACGGAGGCCACGTGAATGGTTTGTGAGCACAATTAAGTGCACACAGCATGCCATATTATCTGATAATTGCAGGAAATAATTCCAAAAGGCGACTGACTGTGTAAAGCCATATAAAACAACACAAAAATACGACGAATCAGCCGGAATCAGATGAGGTGACGTGACGGCGACCAGCGCGACTAGCTGTCACTCAAGTGGCCACGCCCTTAATTATGCAAACTTAATTTAGCTTAATATAAAGGAAACGGATGAGTTATAAAAAAATTCACCCCCCTCACAGTTGTCATGAAGGGTAATATCAGCTATATGAACCAAAATCGTTCTTTGTACCAGGCTGTAAACACCTTTTTTTCTGCTGTAAAATTGGCCATTTCACCAGTGGGCTCATTGGAGATTTGCTCTATTTTGGAGCCAGGACAGCCAGGACTAGCGGAATTTTCGATGAATTGCAAGTTTTAGTTACTTCCGTATTGGCTTCCCGAGGGAGAGCGGGAGGTTGCCGCTTGGTTGTTACATGAGTGTAGTTACACCAGTATTACACAAGTAAGTACTATGTACCAGTGTGTACATACACTGTAGTTACATACTACTTACA
>CAIGQQ010027975.1:0-16190 GCA_903798035.1 Danio albolineatus
TATGGATGTGACATTTGCAGTAAAAACTCAAAACATAAACGCACAAATAAGGTATATGTTAACATTATATTAAAACATCTGTTAACATTTTCCAAAACAAATATACACAGAATTATGGGATCAGAAAAATATCAATTTGAAAATAATTTTTATACTTTAAATGAGGAAAATAAACATGCGTTATGGATGTGACGGGAAAAAAAGCCTGCAAGTTTACAGTATACAACATACTTTGTAGAAATTATGTGGATTTAACTGCACAATCCAAAAGAAATAATGATCATCACAAGGATATGTGTCGGCTCTCTATAGAACAATAATGGTTGGTTTTATTTTAATTTACATTTTTGTAAGAAAAAGCTTCGTTATGGATGTGACGGATGTGAAATTTCAACTTGTGAGATTTTGGTAAATCAAATACAGTTGTTTGAAAACATTGACCGAGACATTTTTGAGTATTTGTACAGCACTTTAAAATACAAGGATACACAAAATCACAAAATAAAAATTTGAAGGGTTTCGCTATTTATGATGACAAGTTAATTTTTTCATGGCAAGGTTGACATTTGCATGGAATTGCTCATATATATAATTTTAATTTATTTTAGTTTATTTTTTTGAGCAGCAGATCATCAAATCAAGACTGTATACTGAAATAACGTAGTTGAAAATTCAGCTTTTTACTGGAATTATAAGAAAAGTAAAAGGTTTTTTAAATTGGTACAATATTTCACAATTTCATTATATTTACTTGAACCAACAGCTTCTTTTAAAAACATTTGTAAAATTTTACCAAACGTTTGACCAGTGCTGTGCATGTCATTAAATGTAACATGATAAAGAAACATGTAAAGGCAGTTCTTTCCTTCAGCTACATTCAGTCATTTCCGTTGCAGCGTCGATGAGATGATGAAGATGATGAAAGGAGAGAATGAGCAAAGGAAGGTTGTGTGAAGACGGTGAACCACAGAAAAGCTCTCTAGTGTTTCTTTATCCTCGTTCCCAAACCAGCATCCAGCACAATCCGGTGGAAACGTCCCTCCTTTCCTCCGCAAAGACCACAGAGAGAAACCTGAACCCTGAAATTAGCGTTTGTTATTGGCCTTGCGTGGGAGAGGAAGACAACGGTCCAGCTGTCCACAAACAGACCAACAGGTGACAATTTCGCTTTTTCCTGGAGGTAAACGGCCACAAGTATGAGTTTAGACATGACCCGCTTCACCACAAAAAAATACAAGGTGATAATCCTGTTACGGCGGATGCTCCAGAACTGACATATATTCCCAGCACGGTTGTGGTGGAAGCGGTTTTGGCATTTTCATTCAAATTCTAGCCAAATGTACAACGAGCCTTCTAGCACCGATAGGACCAATTCGTTTGTAGCAAATGGATTCTAAAGCAACAGCTCACGTAAAAATGGGAATATTCTCCGTATTTTGCCCACAGCTGTACGTCATGTTTTCCATGGAGAGCTGTTTTTAATATACAGCTAGTTCAGTTTCGCTTACTTTTACTGCATTTATATTAGTTATATGGATTTGAAAAATTAATGTTAAAGGGATAGTTCACCCAAAAAATTATTTAGGCTATACTCTCTTGCGGTTCCAAACCTTTCTTTCTTCTGTTGAACACAGAAGATATTCTGCAGAAAGTTTCACCTGAAAGAAAAGAGAATAATAAATAAATAAAATTCTGTGGAAGTTAATGGTTACAGGTTTGCAACATTTTTCTAAATATTCGTTAGTTTAACAGAAGCAAATTTATGAGATGTTTCAAACAAGTAAAGGGTGAGTAAATGATGACAGAATTGACATTTTTGGGTGAACTATGCCATTAATATTTGTATTATTTTATTAACGGCCAGGGGCGCCGCTAGCAATTTTGGGCCCCATGAAAAAATATGAGGATGGGCCCCCTACTACCAAGCTAACTATCCAAACTCTTTGTCCGCGATGTAGTTATACTGACGTGTGCATTTTATTATTGATTTTGTCCACTACTTATCAGTATTTAGTTAGAGAACGGCCATGACTGCAGCTAGCAGATGATTTATTGTTCAAATGTAAACGTAGTACAAAAAAAGGAACAGTAATCAAATATTCACTGAAAATTTTACATTTTTATGTGCATATATACATACAGTTGAAGTCAGAATTATTAGCCCCGTTTATTTTTCCCCCAATTTCTGTTTAACGGAGTGAAGATTTTTTTACACATTTCTAAACATAATAGTTTTAATAACTCATCTCTAATCACCGATTTCTTTTATCTTTGTCATGATGACAGTAAATAATTTTACATTGGATATTTTTCAAGACACTTCTATACAGCTTAAAGTGACATTTAAAGGCTTAACTAGGTTAATTAGGTTAACTAGGCAGGTTAGGGTAATTAGGCAAGTTGTTGTATAACAGTGGTTTGTTCTGTAGACTATCAAGAAAAAAAATTGCTTAAAGGGGCTAACAATATTGACTTTAAAATTGTTTTTAAAAAATTAAAAACTGTTTTTATTCTAGCCAAAATACAACAAATAAGACCTTCTCCAGAAGAAAAAATATATCAGACATACTGTGAAAATTTGCTCTGTTAAACATCATTTGGAAAATATTTAAAAAAGAAAAAAAAAATTAAAAGGGGGGCTAATATCTGTATGTGTGTATATCTGTATCTGTGTGTGTGTGTGTTTACACACGTGCTTGTGTAACAGTACATGCAGTAAAGTAATACAGACAGAATTCAGCAGTTTATTACATTTATTACATTTAAATTACGCCATTCACTATGGGCTTTACTTTAACAATCTAGGCTCAAAAGACTGGCTTGAGGAGCATCCTGGCTATGACATATTTAAAAGATACATAATTAATTCAAAACTTGTCTGCATGGACATTGAGATATTGTTTTACACTATTCTGCTGATATGGTATGAGTTTGACTAATCAGTTAATTACTAGAAATGGTCCACTGGGCAAAAAAAAATAGATCATTATCTTTCAAGGAAACCTAACTTGATAAATTTAAAGTTTTGTCTTTCAGTCTTATGTTTGCTTTGCTGTTATAACTAATATCATTCTACATAATCAACATTGTGGAAAAATAGCAGTCATTTAATAGTGGCCACGTCAACAATTAAGTTAATATCATAGTGAAATTAATACTTAAACGCAGACTGCAATGCACATGCTATTTTTAAAGGCAGGATCTCAGTTACCTGCTTCTTCAACTGGGAGATGAGTTTGGGGAACTTCGTAGGGAAGAGCGGGTGAGGGCGTATATATATAGAGCTCATCATTAGCAAAGTACATTAAACTAGCGGCGCGATCATTACCGCAAACTGAATAGACATAACGTTACCTTTCTTTTCAAAAAACTGTGATAGCAACAGCCGTTACCTTTTCACCCTCTCTGCTTTTTGTAGCCTCTCTTTTCGTTTTTGATGACCGGATTTAATCTTTGTTAACCTCGACTCGAGGACACCGCTGCTTTGACAGTTTACCTGACGATCGCTCGCACTCATCACAGCATCAACTCTCTTCCCGCTACTGACGGACTGAACCATAGAGTGAAAGGAGGGGGGTGCAATTTGACAGTGACAGACACGAGAGGCAGATATAAGCCGGGGTTTTTTCTAATAAATTGTTTTACTTGTAATTTAGAGATACATTAATAATTAATATTACATTATAGTACTGGTATTAATTATAAAGCAGATCTCTGGGGGCCCCTAGAGTGCATGGGCCCTTAGAATCGTCCTAACTTTCCCCCCCTTAGCGGCGCCCCTGTTAACGGCTAAGAAAATTTCACGTTATTTATGCATTTAGATTTCCTACCACTGGTTTAATGGGAAAAAAAATCTAATTGATGATTTTATTTTTAATTTGAGAGTAATCTATTAACTATACATATAACAATTACTGAAAAGAAACACATTTTCAAGAAGAATTTTTATGTGTTTTCTCAGTTATTTCCAAAGCAGTATATAAAATTGATGATATCAAAGAATAGTTGTTGTTTATTCCAGGTCCCATTGCATTGTTTTGTAACAATGCATTGTTTTGTAACAATGCAATAACACTCATTGGCTTGGCAAATCTGGGAATTTGTTTCTACATTTTTCAAGCTCTGAAACTTAAATGCGGCACAAATGAGGTGCACTGTTCCGCACTTCAGATTTCCCATACACAAACACTCTCTCTTTTTCCTTCTCTTTCTCTCTCTCTCTCTCTCTCTCTCACACACACACACACATACACACAAAAACAACTTATCAACCTCCCAGACAAGCTGTATTTGACACCAAAAAAATGAGGGAGAGAAAAAAACTCACCCACCCAGCACCTGGTGACCTCCACTCTCACACAAATGAGCACAATACAGGTTAAAACAGCCACCTGACGCCGGACAGACAGACTGGTTGAACTGGCCTTTACTCCAGAAGCAGAGCTCGCAGGTCTCGTTGTCACGTTCACAATGCTGTGACCTGCCCTGAGGGATCAAAGCATACTTACACCAGCTAACCAACTCGTCCCTCGGAAACTAACACCTTCTTCGATTTCTTGCACAGAAAAAAAGCAAGCACAGAAATCAAAGTAGATGTAAAGTGTATCTGTTAACTATGTATTCACTGTAGGGCTGCATAAAATTTGAAATTACAATTTATGATATAAAAGAGGTCATTATTTTTGATGCATTGAGATGACTTTACAGGGGAGGGATTCTGCATGAAATATAAACTTAATCAAAGCAAGCATAGATAAATATAAAAGAACAAAGATACAACTTAAATAAGCAGGGTTTGTTTGTTTTTTTTCTGGGAAAAGTCTATTCAGGTACAGAAATTGAATAACTAAATAACACAGTGTAGTCTTCACGGTACAAATTATTAAATACAATTATTGTTCATTAAAACTACAGACATTATCATTTCTTGTGTCCAATTAAATGCATTAAACCAGTGTAAAATGCTTACACAGTCACAGGCTTTATAAACTAGCCCTCATTGGAAAAACATGTCTCAGCTTAAATTTTTTTGTGAATTATAAAATACTTTGCTTCAGGTACATTTGTTGCATGTTTCAGGTGACAAATCCACTAGAGGGAGCTGTGTAATATTTTGAGAATCTAAAATATGCTTTAAAATGATACTTTTTGCTGTACAATTCAGACATACTTCTTGTACACATCCACAAGAAGGTGGGACATGTTAGATTACCTACCAGCAAACCACTGACTTAAACCCAATCAATAGTATTTTCAAATGCAAACGTAAGAAAAATGTGACTGTGGTCACATAGTTAACCTTGATTTCACGTTGCTTTTATGTCTTTGGTAGAACCATGTTTCACCGGACTCAAACTCGAATAATATATCCCTGCAAAGATCTATAGGAACAAAAGTCAAACATATGTTGATGTAATTTTTTGTGGCTTCACAAAAATGCAGGCTAAAGCCTCACTCACATATCACATCTAAGGCCCCGTTTACACTAATGCGTTTTTGTTTTAAAACGCAGAAGTTCTGTTACAGTTATGCCATCCGTCCACACTACGCCGGAGTTTTCGAGCCCCGAAAACAGAGCGTTTTGGAAACACTGGAGAGGCCGTTTCCATTCTAAAACGCTGCTGCTCCGTCTCAGTGTGGATGAGGGAAAACAGAGGCTTCTGAAAACAGAGGCATGGCTGCTGGACACAGAAACGGGAGCATCGTTGACTGCACTATTGTCCGTTTTTGGCGCTATATTTCAACTAAACTCTGCCTTTTTTACCACAACAGCTACATATATTCGCAAGAGGTATGCTATTGTTCGAGTACTCGCTAATCGCTCCCGTTTCAAGCGGCGTAAGCCCTATTTAGGACGCCGGGTTTTGGGTTAGCGTTTGTTGACTAACAATAACCAAACGCCGGGCGAGACACATGCTTCATGTTTACGCGCATACCCAGAGTGTGCGAATGGTCACGTGATATACGTATTTGGTGGCGTAGTGTAGACGGAAATATGTTCAGAAACGCTGGGTGAAACGCAAGTGTGGACGCGGATCATTTTCATTCTAAAACGCCGTTTTAAAACTAAAACACACTAGTGTAAATGGGGCCTAAAAGCACATGAAAAGCACTTCCCCCAACAAGTCCAATGCACTTTACAACATGCGCCTAGCATTGCTAAGCAACCTTAGCTGTGCTGACCGACTCAGAATACATTTCCGGATGGATTTCAACTACTGAAAATCCTTACTGTAGCTTTGCTACAAAATTTTTTGGCAGAGAAAAGAAAAAAAGGTGTTTGGGTGCATACCATTCCTTCCTTTCAAAAAAGAAAAAACGCTGACACAAACTTTTCTGAACATTAAAGTAAAAACTGAATCATGCTTACCAGTCATTCCAAGTTCCAACCCAATACATCTCCATGCATTGTTCCTCATATTAGAGTCAAAATAATAAGAGCTTGCTTGACAAATCATACATTTCAGGATGTAGCTGAACCGGAATTATCAGCTGTTCTTCCATTCTCCAGTAAAACTAAAAGTGTGCTGCTGATTGGTCCACACTTGTCATGTCATGTGACTTGCAAGTGCATGTCATTACCATTATGTACCTCCATTGGAAATTACAAACTTGCACACTCAAAAGATGCCAAATGTGAACGGCCCCTAAAGCACACATTTTCAATGACCCTGCACCCCTGCACACCTAACACTGAGTGCAATATGCATAAACCAAAGTTTGGGATACAATAATTTAATCAATTACATTTCAATAACACTTTTCACTTGAATGATAGGGTTGGTCCACATTTGACCCAACACTGGGTTACAACAGCTTAGCATTTTTTAGAGTGTGTGTTGCAAAAATTAGCTTTTATTCTATTATACTTAAACTTTGAGGTTGCTCCACAAAGTGTGTATACTAAATCCCGACTCGACATTGCATATCCTGCGATGTGACTATTGCAGATGCGCACATTGTGATGTCGATGCTGAAATGATATATTGTGTGGCCCTAATTGAATAGCATTAGGACGCTAGTTCTTTCTGCACATGCATGTGTTTAAATAGAGAGTGAGTACAAATGTAAGGACTTTGAGATGGTTAAATAGAATAAATAGTGATAGCAAGTGACATATTGAGGCAGGATATTTAAATAGCAAGATATAGGGTAATTGTCTTTCTGTTGTTGACCTCCTGACCTTCTTTCATCCCATTCTAATACGAATTTCCATCGGGCACCTCGGCAGTGCCTGGGAACGACTGGTGTTAATTGATGCCTGTGAGCAGACAGGCTCTGGGTTTGGGTCGTGGGAGCAGTAGGGGTCGTGGACGTGCCGGGAGCCTGATAATGTTCTGGGCGGGTCGGCGACCTTTGTCGTTACGACATAATCCTCTCTAACTGAAAGACCATATGTAGCTCACAGAACATAGGCATCAACAACAGAGTAAATCATCAGCGATTGTTCACATCCGTCTCATTATGAGCTGTGTTTATTTAGCCCCTGTAAGCTTGTCTGAATGTCTTTAGCTAGTCAATCGGTGGAGGAAAGAAAGGGTAGTGTGTGAAGGTCAGGTGATCTGATTGATACAAAAGAGTTAAATGATAATATGCTTAAACACATGTTTACTTTCCATTTATATAGATATTAATATGATTGCTTAATAACATTGCCTACCTTTGTGATCAAACTCCAATTTGATCTGGAATTTCCAAAATTCAGCCCTACAAAAAAGTAGAAGTAGAAAAGTTGTAAAAGTTCTAAGGATCAATATCGTGTTTATAATATGTATTATCTTTTTAATGATATGTTTTTAGCAAAAATGTGTTTATTTCATAAGCTTCTGATATGACAATAGGTCAATATTATGTGATGTTTCATAAACTAATTTCCAGAGGAGCATGTGATATGATTACGCATTACTCGCTGCTCATCTGTAATGAGTAATTATCCAATCAGAGTGATCCAAGCTTACTATAAATGGATCGTTTTCTCCCAACTGTTCTATCTTCATTTTGGAAAAATCCCCCCTTCCACACAATCTCCTCCTTTTCCTCCCTTTTTAAAGGGGGAGCTCTTGAGACCTACCTGATCTCGGATCCCCTTATATCAGTGGTTCTCAAACTGTGGTACATGTACCACTAGTGGTACGCAGGCTTCTTTCTAGTGGTACGTGGAGGAATTGCTGAATAAACACAATTTTAACCCTTTCACGTGCACAATAACAACAATGTGATCAGTAAATTCATTTTAGTAGGCTAAACGTTTAGTAGGCTAAACGTTTAATGTTTGTTATGCATTCTATCATTTGAAGCAAACTTCCTTCCCATATTTGTAACGGTTGTTGGGGCGTATCTCGCATTTTTATATCCCAATGTTGACAGTTATAGTTTAATCACTTGCTTTTCTGACACACAAAGCCTACTCTAACGTGCAGTAAGCAGATCTAATTTCTAATTTAAATATGTAAATCCAATTCATATATTTAATATACAAGTTAATGTTTAGATTTTTAAGATATACAAATAAGTCATACTGTATATACATGCAACAAATATTTTAAAAAGAGTTTATATATGATATTGATGACATTTAGCCTATATTTATGAGGTCCAAGGAACTTGTTGAATAGGCTACTTTATGATAATACTATTTAGTTTTCTTTTGACTTTTTATTTTTAAAGCACATTTTAATTTAAACCTTGACGTTTTATTTATTTTTTTACCTGTAAGCACAGTACAGTGTTAATGTTCTATTTAGAATGTTAAAAGTGGCTGATAATTATTCATAATAAGAATTAATCTGCCATGTTTTTGAACTGTGCAGAGCTATAGCTGCTTAATTAGGCCTACATCGCTACTGTATTTTAATACCGGTCATTATGGTGGTACTTGGAGGGACAATTTTTTTCTGAGGTGGTACTTGGTGAAAAAAGATTGAGAACCACTGCCTTATATGCTTATTGACCAGGCCTTGGGCTCAAGTATCTACGAGCTCAGGGTTCTCTCCCGGAGCAGCATGCCAAACCTGCTATAAACGCTAAGCATATCTAAGTGTGAACTCTTGAAATATTGTTTGTTTTCAGACAATATACGAGATAACCTTAAACTGTATGTCATATGTATAAATGTTTGGTAATTAAGACGTATAGGTCAACTAAAATCTGAGTAAGTTTTCCATTGATGAATAGGACAATATTTGTCTTAGATACAACTGTTTAAAAGTCTAAAATCTGAGAGTTTAAGAAACTCTGAATGTTGAGAAAATTTACTTGATATGCCAACGTTTAGTTCTTAGCAATGCACATTACTAATCAAATTTATATATATATATATATATAATTTATATATATATTTACAGTACAACATTTACAAATATTTTCATAAAAACCATATCTTTACCTAATATTCAAATAACATTTGGCATAAAAGAAATCTCATTCGATAATTTTGACCCATATAATATATTTTTGTCTAAATAGACGTCAGTGTTTCTGGTCCAGGGTTACATATACTAAAGAAAATAAGCTGAGGAATACAGTAGTGTTGATAAAAATAGCAGTACAACGTCAGTAACTTCCTGAACCACTGCTATTAGCAATATTGATGTTTGTGCATTGCAAATGATTTACTTGTGAATGAAGTGCTGTAATAGTAAAACAACAGACTCAACTGTTGTGTCCTACTTGTTCTGCGTAATTGGCTAATGCGTTGAAAGGGGGTGTTTAAAATAATAGCAGTGTGGCGTTTTAAAGAGAAAATTTATCCAAGAAAATAATCAGCTTGGTATTAATGGTACTTTATTAAGGAGTAAGGTAAGCAATGTGTCATACATCATGTGATAAAATGTATTTCTTTCTGACTTGTGACGTAAAATGGGTTGTTCCAAACATCATTCGTTAAAGAACAAAGACATATAAAGAAGTGCAGTCAATTAAAGAATGTGCATCCAAAATGTTGTTAAATTATTTAAAGTGGCAACAAAAACATGCAAACGTGGACTTAAAACAATAAACTTTTAAAACAAATCATAGTTCAGATCCAGACAATCATCAGTCAGTCAGAAGACACCATAAAGCCCCCATAAACCCCATAAAGCACCAATGCTGAAAAACAGTATATGTTGAATCAGGTCAAATTCGCTACGGAACTCGTTGATTTACCTAAAGACAAATGTGGACTGATGAGATTAAAATGGTTCTTTTGGGATCTAGTGGTCCTTGACAGTCTTTGAAATAAAGTCCAGGTACTGAATTTAAGCCTCAGTATACTGACAAGACTGTGAAGCATGATGGCTCAAAAATCATAGTATGGTGTTGTTTCTCATACTGTGTCTTGGACCTATTTTTCCTTGACCAGTGCCTTTTCGTCAGAGCGAGATTATGATTTAAGAGAATTAAGAGATTATGTTCCTCAATGCCGAAGAGGAAATGTTTCAACAAAAAAAGTGACACACAAGCAAACAAGCAATAACTTGGTTTCAGACAAAAAGGATAGAGGTAATGGAGTGGCCAGCTCAATCTCCTGACCTCAACCCAATTAAGGTGTTTCCCCACCATCGACAGTTGATATCATTTCAATTAAGAGACAACACTTCAACACAGAACACTCGCCATTGATGTGTTTTTGTAACAATCCATGTCTAGGGCATATTACTGTAAGGGAAGCTCTAGCGCAGTGGTTCTTAAACTGTGGTACACGTACCACTAGTGGTACGCAAGCTTCCTTCTAGTGGTACGCAGATGAATCGTTGAACAATTAAAGTAAAAAAATTAACACCATTTTAACCCTTTAATGCGTACGACAACACCAATGTGATGGGTAAATTGATTTTAATAGGCTAAACCTTTTATTTAAGTGGCTGACAATAATAAATATTGTTAATTAGAAGAATTAATCTGCCTCGTTTTTTAACTGTGCAGTGCTGTAGCTGCTTCATTAGGCCTACTACGCTACTGTACTTCAACACCGCTTATTATGGTGGTACTTGGAGGGACAATTTTTTTCTGAGGTGGTACTTGGTGAAAAAAGCTTGAGAACCACTGCTCTAGAGTATGTCCTGAATGTACTATGGGACTTCTGAGTTTCCTGGGTACAAATACCCAATTCAGTAAATTCATCTGAAGTGTAAAAAAAAATCTTTATAAGTATTTCAGTTTTAAGAACAGCACACTAATACTCATTCATTCATTTTCTTTTTGGCTTAGTCCCTTTTTTAATCCGGGGTTGCCACAGCGGAATGAACCGTCAACTTATCTGGCATTTTTTTACGCAGCGGATGCCCTTCCAGCCACAACCCATCTCTGGGAAACACATCCATACATTCTCACTTACAATTCACCTGTACCGCATGTCTTTGGACTGTGGGGGAAACCGGAGCACCCGGAGGAAACCCACGCAACCACGGGGAGAACATGCAAACTCCACACAGAAATGCCAACTGGCCCAGCCGGGAATCGAACCAGCGACCTTCTTGCTGTGAGGCGAATGTGCTACCCACTAGGCCTCGTGGCGCCCACACTAATACTATTTTGTCAAAAAAATATATATATTAATTTGTATTTTCCTCCTATAAAAATACACAGAAAAAAACTCTTAATACATTGACAAATGTTATGTGTAATGTTTCCACAATATTTGCTATTAAAAAAATAAATAAAAGTGAATTAAAATAGGGTGCCACGATGGCATAGTGAGTAGCACGTTCGTCTCACAGCAAGAAGGTCGCTGGTTCGAGCCCCAGCCGGGTCAGTTGGCATTTCTGTGTGGAGTTTGCATGTTCTCCCCGTGGTTGCGTGGGTTTCCTCCAGGTGCTCCAGTTTCCCCCACAAGTCCAAAGACATGTGGTATAGGTGAGTTGGGTAGGCTAAATTGTCTGTATGAGTGCGAATGTGTGTGTATGGATGTTTCCCAGAGATGGGTTGCGGCTGGAAGAGCATCCGCTGCGTGAAAAATATGCTGGATAAGTTGGCGGTTCATTCCGCTGTGGCGACCCCAGATTAATAAAGGGACCAAGCCGACAAGAAAATGAATGAATGAATGAATTAAAATATTGAGAACTATTTTCAGATTCCTATCAGTCATCCGTGTTAATCTGCCACCAGGTGGTAACTTCCTTTATTATCTGACAAACTCTGTTTAACTGGCAGCCAAACTTTCTAGTTTTGACAGAATTTGCAAGATGGTGAACTTTTCTAAAGTTAACGAGACTCTCTGACAGCATGTTGAAGGCCTAAGAGATTAACCTCTCATTGCATATCTACAATAATGTCTCCATTTCCAGAGCTGTATCTGTGATGTCCTAGAATTTTGTGGTTTGATGTTGATGGATAGAATAAAAATGGCACCTGATGAAGCAGATAGAATAATAAATATTTAAAAATCATTGTATAATTGGATTACGTTTAAAATTCAATTTCTAACAAAAGATAAATACTCTTGTCATTCAATATGATGTCATCTCCTGTCAAAACTTGTGAAAGAGGTTGATCAGACAATTAGTTTGAATTACAAATGAACCTTACATTAAAAAAACACTTTGTAAAATAACGATGTTAATTACAATTGCATATGGTGGTGCTTTTGTAAAGTACTGTTGTTGTAGCAATGTTTTATCTGTATGATTTGTACTAGTTACTATTAGCATTTTTTTTAGTGTAAAAATTATAATATCATGAGACAAAATGATTTATAGACTACTTTAAGATAATAGGAAGTGTCCCTGGTTTTGATCTCAGATCTTGTCACCTTATTGCAAAAACATCATAAGAGAAAATCATAAAATTGCTAAACATATATTATATTGTATATTTCTATATTATGCATATTGTCCAGATGTTTTTTTAATTAAAATTTGATATTAAAAATTAAAATATGTTTTACTATGCATGATAACGAGGAAGAATATGTGTACGTCAGAAAAAAACCCACATAGCATTCCAGTGCCATCTAGCGGCCTATATGTGATTTTACACACACACCTTTAAAGAAATAGTTCACCCAAAAATGAAAAATTACCTCATCATTTACTCTCCCTCATTTGGTTTTAAAGGTTTACGCGTTTCTTACTTATATTCAACACAAAAGAAGCTGTTTTGAAGAATGCTGGCCGGTATTGACTTTTATAGAGGGGGTGGGGGTGCTATAAATCAATGGATGCCAGCTACTGTACCATCATTTTTCCCAAATTTTTTCTTTTATGTTCAACAAAAGAAGACACTCAGAAGACACTCAAAGAAGACACTTAGAAGTATACAAGTACATGATAGCAGAATTTTTAATTTATTAGTAAACTATCGCTTTGAGAGATGCTGATTTTAGATTTTTTTAATTCCTAATATAAATATCAGTTTATATATTTAGAAATTACGAAGAGATTTGTCAACAGCTACACATTTTTTTATTGTTATTTTTTGTTCCCAGAGTCTACCTGTCAACGGCTTGACGCGTGGTGGCTATCACTTGCGTGCTTACTATGTATGCTTACTAAATATTATCACGCCTAATTTTGTTAACTAGCATCTCAGGAAGCCAAAGATCGAGTCGGACATTATCAGAAAGGCTACGTCTCAAGTTTCTGCGCCTCCCAGGGCAATAAACATGAGAGGGAGGGAACAGGGTAGAAGTAGAAGGTGCTGTTTCAAAAAGTGCTGCTGAAGCTCAAAAACTTCAGCACAAGTTGTGACAGACACTCCTGACGCATCTGATCCTCTCTAGTGACCTGAAAAGATGTCTGAATTAGGCTCCATTGACAATCCGGTGAAGTTCAAGGATCAAGACTATGAAGTCCTGCTGCAGAAGTGCCTCAAATCCGCAGTTCTGTTCTCAGACTCGGTGTTTGCAGCGAATCAAAGCTCCCTCGGTCTCCCAGCGGATCCAGATCCTAAGAAGGCAGTAAAGTGGCTGCGCCCTAAGGTAACTTCACTTTTAAGTTAACTAGGCTTCTGTGAGAATAGTCTTTTATCTGAAGGATGACTTGGTCTCAGTATTTATAGATCGTGTACTGCAAATTCATAGCAAATGAACTTACCTAATTAATAGTAGCAATTGTTATTAAATAACGCCAATGGGTGATTATAATTAACAGAAAAAAAATAAAAAAATTAATAAAAGTTATGCATCAGAGTGTGCACGAGAATTTTTTTAAATTGTATCACATTGTGCAGGATTCTTTTTATTGAACACAAGAGTCCTTATGGGGTCTAGTCTTATGGGGTCATTAAAGATGATGTTACACTTTAAGAAAAAACTGTTCAAAAAAAATTAACAAGCAGCTAAAACCACCCTTTCATTTCTGCCTTCTATGTGTAAGGTAAAAATGTAACACATGTGGGTCTGAAAATAAAAATATTTCTTCCAAAAAAAAAAAAAAAAATATATATATATAAAAAAAATTATATATATATATATATTTTTTTTCAGAAAATGACAATTAGTTATAACATCAAATGTTTTTATTTATTGCGATTGAAAATCAAGGTTATTCCACCTTACATTACTTTCTTAACTATTCTGAAGTTAGTACCGTGTTGTCCTAAAATGTATATGTACGCATTACATGACACATTTTGATTTGAATTGTAATTAGAAAGAGTGTCATCAATAGATTTTCATTTTAACACACATAACTATACTCAAGTCAAACACAGAACTATAAATTGTAAATTCAGGAAACCTTGAATTTGCAAGTGGCCTGGTACAACTTTATATTAAGTGGCCTTAATTGTATGTGCTTACATTTAAATGAATAATTTATTGAAGTGCACTTATTATGTGCCTGCAGTTTTTTACAATGTAATTAAATTTTACAAATGATCCGCATGTAATTACATCAATAATTCATTCTGGATTTATATTCATAATTGCACGATTAACCCATGCCTTACACCTTAAACCTGCGCATACCAACTAAACCAGGGGTGTCCAAACTCAGTCCTGGAGGGCAGGTGTCCTGCTCAGTTTGGCTCCAACTTCCTTTAACACACCTCCCTGGAAGTTTAGTGTGTCTAAAAAAAGAGCTTGATCAGCTGGTTCAGGTGTGTCTAATTGGGGTTGGAACTGAATTTTGCAGGACACCGGCCCTCCAGGATCGAGTTTGGACGCCCATGAACTAAACTGACCCTTAGGTATCCCACCTAAATAGCACCATAAGAGTTGTGAACACAATAAGCACATTGCACTTATTTTTCAAGTACCTAGAAGTTAAGGCCACACAATATAAAACGTAGCAGTTTTTCCCCCTTATGTAATGATTTAACTGCAGAGGATTGCAAAATTGTCCCTCTAAGCCTGAGAAACTGTAAACCTGAAAATGTGCCTTAAACCTACCCATACCACCTAATCCAGGGATGTCCAATCTCAGTCCTGGAGGGTCAGTGTCCTGCAAAGTTTAGTTCCAACCCCAATCAGACACACCTAGGCTAGCCAATCAATCTCTTACTAGGCTTTCTAGACACATCTTTGCAGGTGTGTTGAGGCAAGTTGGAGCTAAAATCTGCAGGACACCGGCCCTCCAGGACCGAGTTTGGACATCCCTGACCTAAACTGTCCCTTAGGGATCCCATCTGAGTAGCACCATAAGGGTTGTGAACACAATATTGTACACAGTATATTGTACTTATTTTTCAACCCTTTAACCGCCTGCTCTACCAAATGGTTGACCATGTTTTGATTGTTTTAAGGAATGGCTGTTTTAAATGATGGTTTACACACAGCATTGTTGGTTTTACAAGAAAATCAAACAAACATGATCCTGTAGCACTACTACACTTGAATTTGGTTTTATTGTAAATAAAAAACTAAGAAAACATAATAAATGAGAATATGAAATATTTTATGACATGCTTCAAAAAATAAAGATGATTTAGTATTCAAAAATGTTTTATTTTGATTTTTTTTTCTCTTACACGAAGAGAAGAGTCTTACACTTCATGCTTTCAGATTTTTCGTAGTATTAACTGTTACTTTTACCATAAACCGACATATCAACCTCTACCAAATGGTTTTATTTCAGAAATTATGGGATGTGTTGAAAAACAAATGCACTGAGTGTGTTAACTAGCGACATTAGGAGTTCAGTGTTTCAAAAAGAATATTTTTGGTAGGGCAGTTAAAGGGTTAAGTACCTAAGTTAAGGCCACTTGATATAAACAAAACACTTGTTTTATTTATGTAATGATATAATCACAGAGGATTGCAGAATTGTCCC
>CAIGQQ010027981.1:0-15044 GCA_903798035.1 Danio albolineatus
CTGCATTCTTTCATCTGAGAAATATTGCTAAGCTACGAAGTATGCTATCCATCTCAGATGCAAAAACGCTAGTTCAAGCTTTTATGACTTCTAGGTTGGATTACTGTAATGCTCTGCTCGCTGGTTGCCCAGCCTCCTCTATTAACAAACTTTGGCTAGTACAAAATGCAGCTGCCAGAGTTCTTACCAGGTCTGTTTCTGTGTTTATTGCATTGCGAAAAATCCTGTCTGACTGTGTATTTTTGTTGTTGCCCATTGCGGTGTGCACGTTATCCGTCTGTCATTCATAGCCTATCATTCCAATTCTCATTCTCATTGTTTGAGAGGCTTGGACGAAACGGACAGGTAAGAAGGTCACGTGACATACATCTTGCAACACGTAGGACTACTCTTTTTGTATAGTACATCAGGTTAGGGGCGAGCGACACACCTTGTAGTTTTGGATAGAGTAGATAGATAGGGCTCGGAAGATTCTTCGCGTTTGTTATTTTGTTTTATATATTTAGTTAGTTGGATACTTCTGGGGAGTTAGATATTGTTTGGGTTTTGTTCTGTTCATTTCACAATATTGGAAAAATATAACATAGCAATATTTTTTACTCTATGATATATTGCGATATGAATATGATTTCACTTAGATGAGTTGAAAAACTATTGGAAAAGAATTTATCATTATAGATTGCTCAGAATGATTCTGTAGGGGAAGGCATAACATATAATAAACAATCGCCAAGCATAGATAAATTAGTTACAGAAAAAGATACAAATAGAAATTGATTTATTTATTTAATAAAGCGTTTTATTGTTTTCCAAGGAGTCAAAATGTATTCAGTAATTAAATACCATAATCAATAATCAAATGTAAAATAATACTGCGCAGTCTTCTTTTTATAAACAATTCAATAAAATTAATTGTTGTTAATTAGTCAATAGAACAAACGATACAATTTCCTGATTCTTTAAATGCCTGAATGTTTTTAAATGCTATTTTATATGTTTGTTTCCAATGTATTAGCCGTGTTTGAGGAAAATGTTATTTTAATATAGAATTCTCACAACATATCTTCCATTTTATTTATTTATATTGTTTTATTATTTATTTATTTAGACAACATGACAGAGGGCGCCAGGTATGGTGAATAATACACACAAAGACTATTAGAATCAAGACAGATTATAGGAGTCATCATATCAGACGAAGGTTTAATCTTATATTATAGTTATTAAAACTAGCACATACATAAATATATTTCCTCACACGTATTTCTGTAAATGTGTGTGTTTTTATACTCACTCTGGAGCTTGTCCAATAATCTACATCGTGATCCAGCTCCTTTCCCCTCCCATTCAGCCTTTGCCTTCAGATCCTCAGCATGACTGCACATCAGATAGCTTCAAAACACACAGCCAATCAGAGCGAGCCATCGATACAGCTCATCGGTAATGCGTGTTTTAATAAAGCATGTTAATGCGTGCTGTTTAGTACCCGCTGAGCACGTGGATTCGATCCGTGTTGTATTTGAGTGGAGTCAACTCTCCTCTCAACACCTGCAGAGCTTCCAGAACTTTCCCGTCCTCCAAATACTCCAGATACTTCTGCTGCAATAGCAGAAACTTCATCCGCTAGAGAGAACAAAGACTCACTTTCTTTATCAGTGATAACATTACTTAGACATTCACAAGGCAGTCAAAACTAAAGGGATAGTTCACCCAAAAAAATCAAAAATCCCTGTTCATTTACTTCAGAGGTGTTCAACCCTGTTGCTGGAGATCTACCTTCCTGCAGATTTCACTTGCAATCCATGTCAAACACACCTGCCTGTAATTATCAAGTGCTGTTCAGGGATAGTTGCTAGAATGGATACGTTTGCGGCCGAAAGTTACCAAGAATTATTTGTATTATTTATTAAATTTCCCATTCATTGTATTTAATTATCGTCTACCCCCACCCCAACCCTAAACCTAACTGTCACAGTAACCTGTAAACAGTAGTTGTACCGAGTATTATTCATGTTATCTATTAAATTACCCAATAAATTGTAATTTTAAATACCTACCCTCACCCCAACCGTCACAGTACCGTAAAAATATGAATTATTGTAATACAGTTTCATAAAAAATGCCGCTATATTAATGTGCATATCGCACTTCCGGCTGGCTGCATGTCCGTTCTAGCCTTTACCCTCTTCAGGTCTTAATTAATTGGTTCAGGTGTGTTTGCTCAGGGTTGGAGCTAAAGTTTGCCAGAAGGTAGATCTCCAGGATCAGGACTGAGCACCCCTGATTTACTCACTTGTTCGTATTTATTTTTAACCTAAAAACTATCACCGTTCACTATCATTATATGAATCGCCAATGATTTAGCTCAAAATCTTTGCTAATGTTCTACTGAAGAAAAAAAAAAGTGACCTACATCTTGGATGGCCTGTAAGTAAATTAACTGGACTGTATTTTTAGGTGAACTATCCCTTTAAAACCCTGTTTACACCTGGTAATAAGAGGCATTTGGTCAACTACATGATAAGCCAGGGGTGTCCACACTCGGTCCTGGAGGGCCAGTGTCCTGCAAAGTTTAGTTCCAACCCTAATCAGACACACCTGGCCTATCTAATCAGGCTCTTACTAGGCTTTCTAGAAACATCCTGGCAGGTGTGTTGAGGTAAGGTGGAGCTAAAATCTGCAGGACACCGTCCCTTCAGGACCGAGTTTGGACACCCCTGTCATAAGCAGACGAAAGAGACCTATACCAGCTTACACCTGCTGTTTTAAATCCTCCTTCCTGTTCACTTTTTATTGCTATACTGATTTTATTGAGGGCTTGTGCAATTTGGACATGAACGTATAAGGAGAAGACAGCAAAGCAATAAAGAGAGCAGATTTTTGTTTCTGTTGTTACTGCCGCAAGACTATGCCAAATGCAGTTAGAAATAGAATTGGTTAAACATCATCATGCTTTTTACAGATTTTATAAATTAAACTTAGGCCTAGTGTGTGCAGAGGTGATTTTGAAGCCAAAGAAGCTCTAAGAGAGGCAGGTAAAATTTTGATGTTATGTTATTTTATCATGCTATTTGTTAAATGAATTAAAATGGATTGTATTTTTAACTGGTTAAAGAGTTAGTTATGTAACCTCAAAACTTTAACAATGAAAATGTAAACTGAAATCAAAAAGTTATTAATTGCCTTAGTTGATCATTTTATAATATAATTAAAGAGCTTAAATAATTGGTATAACAGGTAATAATAGTTTACGATGACATTTTTACAACCATCAGTCATCACAGACAACGTGAAAGTTTCTGAAACGTGATCTGATCCTAACTGATGCTGTGTTCACACCAGACGCAGCATGCATGAATAAATTTCGTTATTTGTGCGTAAATAGACACGTGAACATTGAGTTTACTCGCTTAATTCACATGTGTAATTCACTTCACAATAGACACAAATTCATGTCATGACTCTAGTTTTGTTGCTAAATGGTTACCATAGATGTTATTAAGAGAGTAGCTGTATTTATGTGCTTTAGGAATGCTGAAAAACAACGTATATTTGTTCGACGCAGGGTCTGAGTCCACTACATATTTTCAGAAGTGCACCCAGCTCTGTGAGTTCATCAACTCTTCCAGAAACTATACCTGGATGGTGGAAGCTTTGAGCAATGTTTCCGACTGAGCCGAGCCCAGTTTGATGAACTGTTGGTGTCTGCAGGGGGATTTCCCCTTAGGACACTAACTGCAGGCACTACATCATAATCACACCCCTACAAGAGCAAGCTCCTGATTGGTTAAAGAGGTGCGAATGTTTGCTAAAGTCAAGATTTTCCAACTCAAGTGCATTGTCCATTTCCCATGTTAAGTGCGTCAAACGCACAAACCGTTCAACTTACGTTGTGCTATTCATGCCACGCATCTCAGCAGCTCTCACATTGTCGCCCACTGAAGCTAGCAGGGCTGCGCCCAGTCAGAACATGGATGGGAGACCACATGGAAAAGCTAGGTTGCTTCTGGATGTGTTGTTAGTGAGGCCAACCGGGGGCGCTCAACCTGCGGTCTGTGTGAGTCCTAATGCCCCAGTAAAGGGGATTCTATACTGCTCAGCCAGCACTGTCTTTCAGATGAGATATTAAACCGAGGTCCTGACTCTCTGTGGTCATTAAAAATCCCAGGATGTTCATCGAAAAAGAGTAGGGGTTTAACCCCGTCATCCTGTTTAGATCTGCCCATTGGCCTCTGTCCATCATGGCCTCCTAAACATCCCCATATCATAATTGGCTTCATCACTCTGTCTCCTCTCCACCAATCAGCTGGTGTGCGGTCTGGCGCAATATGCCTGCCGTCGCGTCATCCAGGTGAATACTGCACACTGGTGGTGGACGAGGAGATTCCCCCCATTGTGTAAAAATAGTTTTGAGTGTCTAGAAAAGCGCTATATAAATGTAAAGAATTATTATTATTAAATAACTTACGCTTGACGCTTCATCAGCGTCTGGTGTAAACACCATTACAGTGTTTACACTCAGTAGTTGAACTGAGATAGGTGAACTGATGACCTTCAGGGCCAATCACAGTGACTTTTGTTATGCTAGTGAACACAATGGAATATCAGCGGTGTTTAAAAACCCGCTCAACAGCGCTCAAACGTTAGCGGGAAATAGACATTTTTTTTAAATTTCAGTACCGATTGGTATCGAATTCAAGTATCGTGACAGTACTTAAAGAAAATAGGATTTTACTAATCTTGGACCCTCCAAGATTAGTAAAATCCTATTTTCTTTAAGTGTTGTCACGATACTTGAATTCGATACCATTTGACCTTATTCTGCGATTTGGAATTGCAGACTTCTGATTCAGCTGGCTGAACTAGAATGACTAGAAATGATAAACGGCAGAAGACAGTCAAACTACTTGCACTACAAACAAGCATGTTCGTGACTATACATAAAAAGTAGAAGAACACAATAAGAAAGTTCGCAACTTCAAACAGCATAACGAGCTGTTTAATCTAAAAATCAATGGAAGTGAATGAAACTGGAAGTCTCGAGCCAAAAAGATTCAAATGGCTGTGCCCACTAGAACTGTACGTAAAGAATAAGGTCAATATGTTGGACTCTAATGTGTTGACAGTACTGCACATCCCTGTTTCAGAATGTTTTCTACAGCCCTTGTTCCAGATGAATCTTCAGAAGCGTTCAGCATTAAGAGTGCATGCGGGTCCTGTTGGTCTTACCACAATAGCGTTGGGTGAATGCATCAATGCTTTCAGCTCGTTGAGGTCGTTTTCAGCCTGCGTCCCACAAAGAAACAAATGCGTCAGTTCAGCATTCTCATCCAGCATTTTCAGAGAAAATATACCACCTTTACCCAGAGTGAAACCATAATACAGTCACACATTCATGCACAGTGACAAAACAAGTAACCCCAAATACTTTGAATTAAACATCATGATAGACGGGGTTCCCACTGAAAGCCGAATATCATGTTCTCTGACTAAAAAGCAGAATTTCAATGACCTATAATGAATGGAAAAACAGACCGCTGTTGTGCTTTGAATAATATTAAAATAGTTTTAGCTTGAATATCATTTTGCAGGACTTTTATAGCCACTGAGAACAACATTGATATACGTTTATATGGACATCAGTGATCTAATTATTTGCCTTAATCTAAATAAGACAATAATATGATTAAGGTGTTTACATGAGTTGCTTTTTAAATGTTGCTTTCATGTTTCTGTTTTACATGTTATAGCACATAGATCAATTAATGCCATTATGTCACCATTCGATGCTAGCTTCCTCCAACAATTTACGCAACAACAATTCGTGTTTGTCAGATGTGTTTTTGACCGTTTTGTTTTTAATTTTGCGATAAGTTCAACTGTAGTTAATTTCTCGCACTATGCATGCAAACAGATGACGGATACAATTTCTTAGGCAACAGGGTCATTTGTTTGTCGTCAAATGCCTAACAACTGCTATGTGTGAATGTTATAGCAGAAATTACTACTATTCGGTTATAGTTTGAGTGCTGTGTACAGCACTTTAATAATGCGACTAAAGTAGGAACACTTCACGTCTTAATTTGATTTCTGTTTATTTGATTATCACTTAAGGTCATCAAAATTCAGCATTTAAATGGTAGACTCTTAATCAGAATATTGTTTTAATCATATTAAAATCGGAGTCTTGGTGTTCCATGTAAATGTACTCAATGTATAATTAACATATAATCAATGTATAAAAAAAAAATTGGAGATGCTAATTGTTTGTGTGGTTGGGAAGTGTCTCCTCAGTCCTATTTGATAGCTCTATAGAAGTTTTATCAATGTTAAATTAAGTGTCTTTAAAAAGGTCATTTTGAATCCAAAGCTACTAAATTGCACATTATACTGACTAGGATTGTCTCGATACTGGAATTTGGTACCAGTCGATACTGAAATTTTAAAACACGACCATTTCCCGCTAACATTTGAGTGCTGTTGAGTGTGCTTAAACACAGCTGATTTGTCAACAGAATTGATTTGACAGCAGCATTGTCAACGTGTTCAACAGAAATGACTGATTCGCTGTGAAGGTCGTCAGTTCACGGAACTCACCGCTGTTTACTGCGTGTAAACCCCGATATTCTGATTTACTCGTGTTTCAGTTTATAGACAAACCAGCTGATCGACGTGACTTTGAAACACTCCAGTGTTTCTATATCTGTCTTTACACATAGTAAACAGTGGTGAGTTCGGTGAACTGATCACCTTCATGGCCAATCACAGTCATTTCTGTTGAGAACGTGAACACAATGACATATCAGTGGTGTTTAAGAACGTGCTCAAATGTTAGTGGGAAATGGACATTTTTAAAATTTGAGTATCGATTGGTACCGAATTCCAGTATCATGACAAGCCTAATCCTGACATAGAGCATTAACAGGCCCAACCTGGTGACTTAATTTGCCAGTTATTAAGCGGGAAAGCTAAAAAATATATATATTAACCATAACAACATGCATGAATCAATGTGGAAAATATGATACAGAATAAGCACAATTTTATAAATGGAAACTAAAACTGAAAGCAATAAACAAAAATCCCAGATATTCAATGACTTGGAAATGCAAAATATAAAACTCCCTGACTTTCAAAGGCTGGACTAGACCTTTTGATTGTCCATGATATTCCAGAAACTCCATGACCAGTTTCCAAATAGATATTTAGCCACACCTGAATTTGTCTTTGCATTAGATGACAAAATATAAAAAGTGTATTTAAGTTCAAACACTACAAATACTGTTAAAATGTACATCAGACAAATCAAAGTGCTAAACATCACAGCTTTTGATTTTGAATGAGCCATCACTAGGCATGGGACGATAACCGTTTTCAAGGTATACATTGGTATGGAATAGTCAAGGTTATCATACCGCCAAAATTTTCTGCTATACCATTCCTAAGGTATGTGTAATTTTATTTAAAAAAAATTTGTTTGTTTTTTAGGTGTAAATTGTAAAGAAATCTGTGTTTTCGAAACAAATGAAGACCACAGAAGTCAATGATTCACTTGAATTATTCAGCCTGACATGTTTACTGTCCCAAAATATTTTAAATGTTTCACAAAATATAATATATTGTGTTCAAAGGGGAAAAAGGTTTTGTTTTTTAGTCAGACATTTATAAAGAATATATTTTAGAGCAGTAAACACAATACCGCCATACCGTGATATTTTTATCCAAGGTTATCATACCGTCAGAATCTTATACCGGCCCATGCCTAGCCATCCCTTTAAAATCCAGCAGCATTTTCTGCACAAAATCCCCAAGATGAAAAACTGTTGAACTGCCTCTAAAAACAGATGAAGAATTAAAATGGAAAATAACATTCGAGTTTACCGCTGCAGACAAAATAAACCCAAATCCACTTCAGTGGTCTATACAGCTCCTGAAGCCAGAGGCAAAATATGTGTGCAAACAATTCCTACAGAGTTTATTTTATCCCACTGTGAGCTCTGAAAAGCTTTTTCCTAAAGGCTGAACGTGATTATGGTTTCTGCATGACATCCTAGACGCTCCAAAAACCTGCTTCTTCCTGTAGGAAATACATCCATCATCAACTGTTTTTTGTTTCCACCCAATTAAACTACACGGCAGACAAAAATAGGAGTTTTTAAACGACCACACAATATTGTGTTTAAGGTTGATAATGAAGTGTAAAAGGAAAAATATTACACAAAAATGACACCTGTGGTTAGAGAAAAGAACCCAATTTATGAATGAATGAATTGAGTTTATTGCCATTTCAGCTTCTTTAGAAACCAGTTTATAAACTCTATAAAACACTACATTTAACATTTTGGGGGTTTCAGGGTGTTTAGCTTTTTTCCAAAGCCTTCTTAAAATCTATACATCAGTGGAAAAAAACAAACACAAAAAGTAAATACAAGTGTAAAAAAGAAAAATCCTACAAATTTCTGTGGTTAGATGGGATAAAAACGAAAAACTATGCATTAAAAATTAAGCTTTTTTTCATAGCCTCCTTCATATCTATATATCAGTCATCATGGAAAGGCGTTAATAAACATGACACAGCACATGCAAATTATTGCACTTGAGTAATGTGAACATTTACAAGTGAAATAAGATATTTAATGTGAAAAAAAATGGACCTAACTGGATTGATGAAATATTGTTTCCAATCTAGTGCCAAACATGCCAGACATTACAGCAAAGACACAAATGGAAAATCGAACAATAATGATTTAATAAAAAATTAAAATGGAAAAAGGGACTAAAGGCCCGTGCACACCGAGACGTTTTTTGCTCGCGTTTTCGGTCGGCGTTTGACGCCTCGAGACTAAATAAAGGGCGCCAATGTGATTGTGCACACCAACGCTCAAAACGCCAGGCGTAAAAGCGTCAAAACCTTCTACACCAATCAGATTCCCACTGTTGCTCACGTGTACGGAGCTGCTGAAGTTACAGTAAACACCCCTTGGAGGCGCTCAAGCGCAAAACTGTCAATGCGAGCGCAGATGCTTAGAGGAGATATTAACGTGGAGCTGCTTACTGCACTGGTGAACAATAATCATCTCTTCAGCGCTAGAGCTGCTACTTGAACCATCCATGCTTTGCCGATCGCAACAACAAGCGTGTAAACTTCCTCTTTTCTTCTTCTGTGTAACAAGCGGGTGTCAGAAGCTTGGCGCCACCGTGTGCGCCATCTAAAGTCAAGGAGTGATTTTGCATGCTCTCCCGCTCGACGCCAGAGAAAATCGCTTGGGCTTGAATGCTGAAAAACGTCTCGAAAAACGCAGACGATAAACGCAAACGAAAAGCGTCCCGGTGTGTACGAGCCTTAAGGCGAAAGAAAATGAATGAATGAATTATAAAATATAAAAATAATAACAAATATAATAATAATTAAATGTAAAGTTTAAAATTTATTTCTAATTCTAAATCAAGTCAATACAAATTCTAAGATGAATTAAAAATGTGTATTTAAAAAAAAATCCACTAAAAATAAGACTCATAGAAACTGAAAAAATCATTACGCAAAATAAAGAAACTAAACAGGGCAACTTCTGATTTTAACACATTATTGGGCTGTTTCCACTGAGTGGTATGGTACAGTTCGGTATGGTATGATACGCTTTTATGGCCGCTTCCACTGTCAAAAGGTACCTAAAAGAGAACCGTATCGTACCACTTTTTGGGTACTCATTGCAAAGGTTACCTACCACAACAAAAGGGTACCAAAAGGCGAAGCTAGACGTGCAGCTGAACAACATTGGTTTACAGAGAAACGTCACTAGCTCCTGCACAAGCCAGGAGAATGAAAACAAAGGAAGCCCCCTTTTTAAATATACAACCAAGACATTACATCGTAATACTATATATATATAAAAACGAGCCATGGTCGACCTGAGCTCAAACAAACCTTGTCGTTGTCTTGATGAACAGCCACAAAGCCAAGAGCAACCAAATCTGCAGTGTCCTGTTTTTGTTTCACGAGGCCATCTAAAAGTGTGAGCGGTTTCTCTTTCTCCAGAGAACTTGCAATCGCTCGTGTACATTTCTATATTTGAAATAACGAACTTCTTGAGCTGACAATAATGTGCGCGTGATTATTGAAGTGCTTCTGACATCCAATCCTTTTAGAAATGTACAACCGTGAGAGTGAAGCACGAAAAAACAAAGCAGAGCAGTGGATTCTTTCAGCAACCTAAAACATGAACAAACTGCCCTGTTTAACTTTTACCATCAACTTTTGGACTATTATGAACTCAGGAATGACGGAATTACTTTCTAACAAGAGGTCTCATGTGCTGGCGAAGATTAAAGATACAGACGAGAGGTTTGCACTGACTGTAGGCTATATGTTGTGTGTTGTTTTTGATAAGGACTAAATGTATGCTGCGTGTAGTTTTTCTGTAATTGGTAACATATCGGAGACTCTAAGGGTCTGTATGTGTTCATATATGCTGCATTTATTTATTTAATATAATTGCAGATGTTACAGTAGGCTATTGTTATTGATCTGCAGTTATTATCAAATTATGTTCATAGAAAGGTCAGTATTGAACATTTATACACAAGTATTTATGTGTATAAAGCATCTGTTTTGTGAGAAGTGCTTTACATATGATATGTAAATGAGCTGTACAGCTTTACTTTGAGCGAGATTTCCTCGAGTGAGGATGACGTCGATCAAAACTTTGTCATACACCACACCCACTAAAAGGGTACCATTGCTTGGAAATGGAAACACAAGCCTGCTAAAGGTGACCCGTACCATATTGTACCACACAGTGGAAAGGGGCCATATGCTAATCCCTAGTCACAAGCACTTACTATAGTAAAAACATTATATTACACAGTTTCTCCAAGATTTTGCAGGGCCTAAAATGACTTTGTGACATCTTCTCAAAACTTATGATCTAAAGAACCACTGCACTCGAAATCCTGGAGAGCTCGATTAGACATAACAACAACCCTACAGCTAAATCTAAAACTTCACTATAATATGGACACCATGAAATAAAGTGTAACCATTCTGACTTCAACCCAGGATAAAAGTGTCCGGCCTCGACAACAAGATTTAAACCTCATCATTATTCAAAATAAGCCTTTATATGCATGCTGCGTATGAAATGAGAACGCTCACCTTGTCCCATTCACCTTCCATGACGTGGTTTCGAAACTTCGTGGCTGATGAATGCTCCAGTCTGCAGCCCGATTCCTGCATCAATAAATCCACTGTCTGACTGGAAACAGAGATAGACAGATAAGAAACACTTTTCATTCATCAAACACCATATAGTTTGACTGTTCTTGTGTGGCAATAGGTTTATTCCAGTAAAACAGTAGTCACTAAGCCTGTCACAATAAAGAATTATTATTGTGCGATATATTGTTGGGATAAGCGATATTATTGAGATCATTTCATGTCACTGATGATATAATTATAATAAAACAGCATAGTAACGTTAATAGCCATAAAGACTTTCAAGGCACAAAGACTTCTATTATTGAGGTAATTTAGATTCTGTAATTGAAGGTTAAAATGTTACAAGGTTGACGTTAAAATGTCCTATTATGTATATATGAGCAATATCACACGAGTAACAATGCAATTCGACAGTATTTCGGCACTGGTGAGAGGTGTGCCTTAGTGTCCCACCACCAGTGATGATATACAATGCAAATCCAATTAGATCCACTTTATTTGGTAAACAAAGCAAGTCTCTCATATAAAATCTCTTCTAAAAGACAGAAAATAGTATTTTACAAACTGTATTGTAAAAAAAACATATGAATATTTCCATATTTATCAATATTTTTACTGAAATTAATTTGAAAACTGAATAAATATAAATTTACACACATTTAAACCAGTAAATAAACAGAATTAATGATGGGCTAAAAATCTGCGGAATTCTGCGCGCGCAGATTCCGTGTGGCCCTACACATCGGCCAGCTACGAGTGTGATATTGTCTTTACACAACAGTTTAACAGAATAATCGTGTGAATAAAAAAAGGCTGTAGAGCATGAAATGCCATCAGTCTACAGAGATTTCCCAGTATTATTTGAAAGACATGCCAATCTTTTCTCCTCTTAGGGCTTATTATGTGGTACGAGAAGCTATACGAGTTCTGATATTGCAGAATATCGCATGGCTATCAGCCAATCAGATTCGAGAACCAGACAGAACTGTTGTGTAGACAGTATTAAATGTCCAATTATAAACCTTGCCACCAGTTAGGTAGAATGTAAATGTAGTTGTAAAATGACTTTATTAGTATTTGTGAATTTGTAGATATTTATTGCAACACCAAAAATGATTAAGGTCATCTCCAAGTATTGCACGATAAGTTGACATATTGATTATTGTGACAGGCCTAGTAGTCACCATGTTTTGTTTTTTGGTGCATTGATTAACATTTGCTCATGCAAACTACAAGTCCCATGGTAAAAATATGATTAGTACAGCAAAACCATGGTTTAGTTGTGGTTACCATTTTTTAAATTAACGTCAATAACCATTTTTTTTTTCATCGTAGCTAAATGCATACAAACAAAATCCAATATTTGTAAAATGACCGGGAGCTTCTAATGCTCCAAAACTCTGAAACTCACAAAATTGGATCACAGTTAGCTGGCAGTATAAACAGAAGTATTGTTCAGCCACTGAAATCTTCTGGCGAAAGATTGATGTGACCATTTTCAATTTCATAAGGTTCCTTTAACAGCGTCGATAATGCAGATTTTTATTTAGTTTAACAACAAAACATAAGTACATAGCGCTATTTTGCTTAGCCTGCTATACTGAGCTGAAGTTGGATTTTATATTCACATTGGTTCATTTTTGAACAATGACAACCTATGACAACCTGTGCTCCCTATATTGTTTACCATGTTACTTTGAATATTTGGTCTGAAATAGCATGCAACTATGGCTTAGTAATAAGTGTAATTAAAGCGTTTAAATCTTTGGATATCTTTTCTGCTGAAGATACTGTTGTCCTAAAGACAAACAAACAAACAAAAAATCTTACACATACCTTAGGAACGGTATAGCAGAACATTTTGGCGGTTTTAAAACCTTGAAATATGTATACCTTGAAAACGGTTATCGTCCCATACCTACTCTACACGCGGTAGGTAAAGTAATTGAAAAAAAAAATGTGAATGTCGATTACTTTTCGATTAATTGCCTGGCCAAAATAACAAAATAATTTCAGATAAGTATTATTTGTTTATTATAAATAGGAAAAAATGACATTAGCAGCCGACTACTAATCAAAGTAGAACATTGTTTACAGTCGAATAAATAGTGCTAATGTTGTTTAAGTCAGTGGTTCTCGACTGGTTTTGCCATGGAACCTACATTTTTACATGGTCAACAAGCCGCGACCCAAATTTTTAGGAACTATATTATAATTTTAGGAATTATAATTAATTAATTTGTATTTAATTGTTAACATACACAAGTAGTGGCAGATAAATCCTAAGAAAATCACAAAGACTTACAAATAAACAAATTTTTATTGCTGTCATTTGACAAAATGTATCAAATTATAAAAATATTACAAAGTAAAAATGAGTGCATTTCAAAATAAATGTCCGGTATAAGCAAAATAAGTTAAAAATGTATATTTTACACACACTCCGCGACCCACCAGTTGAGAAACACTGGTTTAAGTCATACTTGCATACGATTTCAAACCAAATATACAAAGTAAACAATATAGAGTCCATGTCACAAGCTGTCACTGTTCAAACGAATGTGCGAATATAAAACCAACTTTACCTCAATAGAGTTAATTATGAACAAATTGCATCACTAATATTGACTATTGTCTCATAAATTTCACAAAACTCAGCTGTCTTGTTTAATTAACATAATCACCAATAAAAAGTCTTTGGGTGATTTTGTGCATCTGTGTGATTATAGCAGCTGACATCAGAAAAACCTATGTCATGACTTATTATGACATGCAGTCACCTTCAATTTGAATTGATAAACATTTCTAGGTGAACAAAGAAAGACAGACGAGCTGAAACACGTTGATGAAGCTGACTGCAGACAGGTGAAGGTTTCCAGAACAGTGTGAAAGTGTTTTGAATGCAGGGTCTCACTGAGTGACGTCATGCTATGATTACAAAAGAGAGTGTGTTATATGTGTGTGTGTGTGTGTGTGTGAGGGAGAGAGAGGGGGAGGGGATGGATGTTTTCAGTTTTCTTCATGTTTTCGTCTCATCTTGTAAGTCCAGACCTCATTCGTGCGTGCAAGTGTGTGTTCCAACTGCACAGATCTGGATGCAGATAATTCAGGATTCATGTTCAGTGCTTAAATCTGAACGGCAGCTGATGACTTTAGCAGATCTTCACTAAAATTAGATTCAAGCTTCTTTCTAATGTAAACCAGCTGCTACACACACACACACACACGCATTCCAGAGCCGCCATTAAAAAGCATAGAGACAGAGAATGTCATAATGATTTGATGATATGTTAACACGCATAACCAAAGCGTTGACATAAAAAGATGCAAGGTTTTAATTAATCCATCAGTATATTTGACACTATTAAAGCACAAAACATGCTTTCGGCCGCTGACAAAGATATGTCACAGCAGCTGTCATCTGTGACCGCATCATTCTTTGTGTGTATCAGTCCGATTATGGGTTAAATTATGCAAATGTGTGCAGTATTTTATAATAGTGAGATGTGTCGGACTGTCATAAGTTACGATTTTTAAAGATCGCCGTCGTTTGCTCGCTTCGTCGATCGCATAACGTCTGCGTGCTCGATCTGTCAAACCGGGTTGAACCAGAACCGACTCGGCCCGGTTGTGCTTCTGGTTTACCGCGACACTTACTTCAGCCCTAACCCGTGCAGATGCTGTCCTATAAGGCGGATCACGTCCTCCTCCGCCTGGGACAGCCGCTTCTTTTTCTTCAGGGATCCTGAACCTGTCCCCGAGGCCCCCGATGCTGAGCCCGGATTGGTCTGGAGGCCGTTGGCATCTCCGTTTTGCGTGTTCGCGGGGT
>CAIGQQ010027983.1:0-30560 GCA_903798035.1 Danio albolineatus
ATTTATATTTATTTACTTTTTATTTTTCATTCATTCATTTTCTTTTCGGCTTAGTCCCTTTATTAATCTGGGGTCGCCACAGCGGAATGAACCGCCAACCTATCCAGCATATGTTTTACGCAGCGGATGCCCTTCCAGCTGCAACCCATCACTGGGAAACATCCATACACACTCATTCACACTCATACACTACGGACAATTTAGCCTACCCAATTCACCTACACCACATGTCTTTGGATATATATATATACATATAAACAATTTTCAATTCTATACAGAACACAAAGATTTTATTATTTTATATTTATATTTATTGTATAAGCTCTCTAACAATTATGGAGGACAAAACCTGCAAAAACAAATAAATAAATGTATCTAAAAATCCTGCATAAAGAATTTTTTTAACCTTTTATGTCTTTACGTGTGGGTTGTTGTTTTGTCTTCCATAAACAATTTATAGTGCTTAAAAAAATGATAAACGTGGATTGCTAATTATTTAAAAATAGCATAGAAGTGCACAATGTTTCATATGTTTTATTGCATAAGCCTTCTGACACATTAAAGATAATAAAAATAATAATAAAATGCTAAAAAGTAAGTGTAGCTTTAATGTCTTTTCGCCAGCAGAGGGAGACTCGTGCAGGTTTTCTGATTTCTCCTACTGTAAAATATTTAATGTTGTTAACTGACACTGTTCCTGTACTGTTTATACAGACTGCAAACAAAAACCCACGCGTAAAGACATAAAAGGTTAAAAAAAAATTATTGATTAATTTATGTGGGAATTTATGGATTTATTTACACATCTATTAATATATTTGCGCATTTGTTTATTTATTGTTTCATTTATGTAAGAATTTATTGTTTTATTTACACATTTATTTATATATTTGTGTATTTATTCAATTATTTATTTATTTATTGTTTAATTTATGTGAGAATTTATGAAATTATTTACTCATGTATTTATATATTTGGGCATTTATTTATTTATTTATTTATTTATTTATTGTTTTTGCAGGTCATTTATTGTTGTGGTCAGTTATAGAAACAATAGAGCAAGTATTAATTGCAAGAAAGGAAAAATAAAAAAGTAAAACGAAGGGTGGAAAAAGAATCAAGCTCATCAATATAAGGATAAATCATTCAGTTTACACAGCCTTTTCAGTGGTATGCAGGACGAAACCTGCAAAAACAATAAATAAATAAATTAATTAAATATTTAATAAATCCACGAATTCCTGCATAGAACTATAAATAAATAAATAAATAAATAAATACCGACAAAAAATATATAAATAAGCAAATAAATCCATAAATTCTTGTATAAATAAAACAACAAATAAATAAATATATATATACACAAATCCCTCCATAAATAAAAAAATAATGCGGGCAGATTAATAATAAAATAAATAACACGGATGTTGGGGGAATATGAAAATGCTAAACTGAAAGTAGATATTTTCCCCCTTAACTGCACTATTAATTATTTATATATTTATTTATGCAGGAGTTTGCTTAAATAAATATATATATATATATATATATATATATATATATATTTTTTTTTTTTGCAAGTTTCTTCCTCCATATAAGTGGAAGTACTGTACAATTCCAGGCTAGGTGTTTAGAGCAATTATTAAATGTATTAAGGGACGTGATTTAGAAAAAATAGGTGTGTTTTTATATTTGTTTTTATTTATTTCTGTCTCTCATTTCTTGTCATAATCGCTTGTTGATGTCTCCAGTCCGGTAGGGGGCGATATTCGCTCTTGGAGTTAGTTCGCCAACTGTCGAAAAAACATCAAAGAAGAAAAAGTAAACAGAAGAGAAAAACATAAACAACGTTGACACTAATGTCAGGTGCGAGTTTTGTTTAATAAGATGGAGCATCGTGAAGATCAGCAGTGTGAGAATGTGTCCGCCGATGTGTCTCCACACAGGTGAGCGCTACAGATGTACTGACATTAAAATAGTACACGTAATCCTGCATCATAACGGTTAATTGGTTAAACTCCGTTAACGTTATATTAAATAGACCAGTTGTTCTCAAACTTTTTTCACCAAGTACCACCTCAGAAAAAAATGTCTTTCCAAGTACCACCATAATGACCGGTATTGAAATACAGTAGTGTAGTAGGCATAATTAAGATTAAGATTAAGAAGATTAAGTCCTGTTTCTAAAAATATGCATTATTGTCAGCCACTTTAAACATTATAAATTGTTTGAACATTAACTGTGCTTGCAGACAAAAAAAAACTTTACAGTTTGAATTAAAATGTGCTTTTAGAAGCTAGTTAAAAACGGCACTGTTCTTAAAAAAAAGTAAAAAGAAAACTGCTGTAGTAGCCTATTCATGTAAACCTGGAAATGTTGCTTGGACCAGATGAATAATGGCTGTCACACAAATATATATACACATTTTTAATACATTTTCAGATATATATTGTATGTACATATGGCATATTTGCATGTCTTTGAAATCTAAACGTTAACTTGTATTTTAATATGATTTGGAATTACATATTAAAATTAGAAATTTGATCTGCTTACTGCTCGTCATTTACAGTAGGCCTGTGTGTGTCAGAAAAGCGAGTGATTAAATGCATATATACAGTGCTTCACCAATTCATACGTGCAGTATTTGCGTGATTTGGTGCGAATGAGATCACATGAGATTCCCTTAACCGCACACAGACCACTGTTTTCAAGCAGACTCGGGTGCAGTTTGCCGTCCCTCCATCTGTGCACGCGGAGAGTAACTTTAATTATATTCTACCACTAAGCCTCAAGCATGGCAAAGTTACTTGAGTCTACGTACTACGGTGGCCGAGAGAGGTTAACACGCTGCAATTTATGAAAGCACATGCAATAACAAAAAACACCAGCAAATAAGAAACGATCTTCATCAATTTGACAGCACACCTGTTGCAAATTCTCACAACACAGGCAACGGAAGAAACACGCAGCAAATTGGTCAAAACACAAACAACAGAGGAAACGCGCAGCAAGTTGATAAAAACACAACGGAAGAAACGCGCAAAAATTGATCAAAACACAACGGAAATGTTTCAAAAGGACCCAAAAACATGACGGACCCAGCTGAGATACGGATGTAGTTAATTTATTTAATAACGCAACATTTCAGTTGATCATTAATTTGACTGATAATTTACAATAGACAACGGAATCGTGTAATCAGGATATTACCCCTTTCAAAGACCACCAATCACTTCACTGAACAACAGTCACGGCGGGTCCGTATCTCAGCTTGAAACATTTCCGTTGTGTTTTGACCAATTTGCTGCGCATGTCTTTTGTTGTTTGTGTTTTGATCGATTTGCTGCGCGTTTCTTCCGTTGTCTGTGTTGTGAGAATTTGTAACAGGTGTACTGTCAAATTGATGAAGATAGTTTCTTAATCTGCTGGTGTTTTCTGTTATTGCACGTGCTTTCTTAAATTGCAGCGCGTTAACCTTTCTCGGCCACCATAATGTTCTGTGTCTCGTGCCACTTGAATCACATCCACATTAATTAGCTTAAATCTGAGGTAACAAACTAAACCGAAAGCCACGCTGCTTTACATAACAAATAACATTATATCGAAAGCACGCATTATTTTACACAAACTACAAGCAACTAACAACTAACATCTGATGACGCGATGCACTAAAGTAAACATTTTGGCACAACGGTATAATCATACTCGTCAGGGAACAGACAATGCTTTCTGATCACGGTGTTATCATACGCGTCAAAGGGTTAAAAAAAAGTGTTCATTTTATTATTTTATTAACCACTGAAATAGACCATTGTGTTTTGCTATACTTTACAGTTTTAATACTTAAACGTTGACTAAAGAAGGCGGGCTTTGTTTTAATTTTCCTTTATAATCCCAAGATATCGTGCTACATAATATATAGACAGACTGCTATTCTTAATACTTTGTTTTTGTATGCATTTATTTAACCATATTTTTAACTGTATTTTTTTCACAGTGCTGATTTCATATTCTGATTTAATTACATTTTATATAGAGGTCAACAACATTTGAAGTGGATCAAATTATAATGGAAGATAATGGAAGTCAATAGGGCAAAAACAGCCACCAACAGTAAATTTGGAAGAAAAAATGAAAATCTAACAATGCACGAAGCCAATGTTGTTACTGATCATTCACATGTCCAAGACTGTGATAAAAGTTAAAAAAAGAAACAGTCCACAATTACTTTTTATATTGAAAATACGTCATTTTGTGTTTTTTTTTTCACCAAATCAGTGACATCATTTATAAATTTCATAATTAAAGAGTTAAAAATAGTTAAAAAGTTTTGATGAGGCTGATTAACAGATTTATGCAAAAAATTGAAAAAAATATTAATCTGATGCATTTTTCTAGCAGTTTAATTCAGTGGATGTTTTCATGCCGAACATAACAAAAGGTTAGTCAAATTGAACACTGCACAAGGGTTAAAAAAACATTTTTGATCCACTTCAGATGTTCACTATACTGTATGTTTATTTTAAGTTCACTTAACTTAGCTACTTAATACAACTTAATACATACTGTTAATTTGCATTATATATATGTACATATATATATATATATAAACACATCTGCTTCCCTCTGCTCTTATCTGGATCACCTCCAGACCACCAGCAGAAGCAAATCTCGTTCCCTCTGAGTTTCTAGACTCCACTGATCATATTCGTGACGATGAAGTCCTGGAGTATATCAAATCTGGACGTCTTTGCAACACCAGATTGTCCTCCGCACAGTGGTCAACCGTTGTCTCCTATCTGTTGACCTCACGGCGGTCCGATACCTTTCTTTTGCTGGCATATGTAAGGAAAGGAAGATATCGGGGCATCACGACACCTGATGAAGTTCTGCAGAAGCTCATGCCTGTAGTTGAAGACTCCAGATCAGCTGAGTAAGTAGCACCGAGGAGAGACATCAGATGTTCTGGTTTATATTTCTCTGGGAATACAATGTATTTGCTATCTGGGGTGACCAAATGTCCCCACAAGTAGAGCAATACCAGTCAATCTGACTTTGTGGAGACATTGCTTTGGTCTCCTTGAGAAAAAAGGCTTATAAATCACACTGAATTTTGGAAATGTATAAATGCAGATTATTTCCTGTAAGAGTAGGGTTGGGGTAAAGGATAGAATTACAGTTTGTACAGTATCTAAGAGTGCTTTCACACCTGCCTCATTTAGTTCGGTTGAATCGCTCTGTTTGTTTTCCCTCTTGGTGCGGTTTATTTGGGCAGGTGTGAATGTAGCGATCGCACTCGTGTGCGCACCAAAAGCAGACCAAAAAAGCGCACCGAGACCTCCTTGAAGAGGTGTTCTCTGTACACTTTCAAACCCTGGAGCGGTTCGTTTGTGGTGAGAACTTGATCCGAACTAAAACAGACCCAACCGCAAAAAGTACTGCGCCTTTTTGGATTAATCCAGCTGCCGTAGTCTGATGCACTCTGCATAATGTAACGTGGAGGAAAAATATTTGTTGACAGCACTTTACCAACAATTTTAAACCAAGAGAGTGGAAAAAATATTACCTGATAGATCGTTGGTAATATATCTGGAAGATGACCATGCCGCAGTTTAGCTAAGTTAATTCACGCCTCCACTGAAGTGGCTTGCGATGTGCCTTTGCCGTTTGCAATGCATTAAAACGTTGTTTTCCAGCCACAGCTGCACTTAATTCTCAAAATGTATAGTTTGTCTAAAGTGATGAACACAAACTATATAGTATACTATGACCAGGGTTTTGTGTCTGCCAATTTGTTTACTTGTGGGAGTTCCATTGGCATTTTGGCATTGGCATTGGCCAATCGACCTATCGGGGGGCACTTGCTCCAGACTTCTGTCTAACAAGAAGTCTAGACATTTCACAAGGAGCTGGATGCTTGTAGAAGTTGTGAAATATATTGAAGATGCACTTGTGTCACCTTTATCAGACATGCGTTTCCACTGCTAGCCCCTTACAGTCACCGATATGTTACCAATTACAGAAAAACTACACACAGCAGATATTTATGCCTCATTTAGGTTAAAAAGCAACACCAAATAGAGCCCACAGTCAGTGCAAACCTCTCATCTGTATCTTTAATCTTCACTAGCACATGTAGCCTCACGTTAGAGAGTAATTTCGTCATTCCCAGTTCATAATAGTCCAGGTTAGTCCAGCAGTTTCTTCACGTTGAAACAATTATTTGCGCACGTGAGAAAGCGAAACTGCTCGTGCTTCAGACGGGCTCGTTTAAAAACTTCGGGGCGGAGGGGAGAATCTGCTCTTCTCTTGGCTTTGTCGCTGTTCATCAAGACGATGACAAGGTTTGTTTGAGCTCGGGTCGACCATGGCTCGCTATGTTTATATTATTTCGGTGTATTGTCTCTCGGCTGTGTATTAAACATGGCGGGTCCTTTGTTTTCATTCTGGCTTGCTGCGCGAGCAAATGACGTATCTCTGTAAACCAATAGCGTTCAGATGCGTGTCTAGCTTCGCCTTATGGTCACCCTTTGGTACCCTTTGCAAAGGGTGACCAAAAAGTGGTACGGTACGGTACGGTTCGGTACGCTTTCAGACAGTGGAAACGGCCTTAAAAGCGTACCAAACCGGACTGTATCGTACCGTACTACTCAGTGGAAACGGGCCATGAACTGTTCAGTTCTGGTATGCAGAGAAGGGTTGCAGAAAGAGGAAGTATGTTTGGGTGCAACCGCCAAACGAGTGTATAATGATTGACAAGTGACGAATTATACAAAACTCCACCTGTTAATATCAGTTGTGTATATATGCTGGAGTCATATATGCTAAGTTAGTTGCGAACCACCTGAATGTAATTCTTGTTTTGCCTTAGGGTAACATAACCCAGTGAATTAGCGAATTATTCATTCATATCTAATAAATTACTAATATTTTTGACCTTGAAGAAAACCCTCTCCTGACTTTTTTTATTGAACACGTAAGAAATGGGCTAGATATTCCAACAATATCTATAAGCTATTGTGCTCCAAAACAGTAAAAAAAAATAGCATTTAGAAGATATGGACATGATATAAACATCTAAAGCTTGCAGTTTGTCTCTTCCGCCTAAATGGATCAACGATTTTTTGGACGTCTGCTCATACTTCAGTTTCTCATCAAATCTTCTGACCAATCAAATGCTCTCTAGTATTGACATGCCCCGCCCTCTTTAGGACGCTTCTCATTTTCTTTTCATTTGATTCGCTTGAGCTCAACCACTCTCATCGGCTGAGCTGTGATAAATACTAAACACTATTGGCTGTTTTTAAAGGGGAGGAGCTACTCTTTTAATGTTTCGTGTTGAGATTACGTCAAACATCAGATAATAATGTTTTCAATAAGCACTTCATGGGACCTTTAAGATGCTATTTTCAAGGCTTTGGCTTGAAATGTCTTTGAGACCAGCTCTGAAAATAAATAAATCTTATAAAAAATGTATAAAATCTATCTTCGTCATTTAAGCAAGTATGTTTTCAAAGCATATTGTTTTGGAATTAATGCAGATCTTGACATTTTCATGTGATAAAAAAAGAGTAGTGTAGACTGATAACCGAAATGTAGCTGTTAAACCTAATGAGATGATTAAGTAATTAATTTATATTCAGCAAGCATTAGTGAAAACAGTTAGTTAGCTAGGAGAATCACTAAAGGAAGGACAAATGACAACTAAAAACTGACTAATACTAATAATAATAGAATGCTAGTATAATACATATATAATATAAATATAATATGATAATACATGATGGCTAATACTGGAACTAGTAATGGAACTAACTAGTAATAGAAACTACAGTTGGCTTCAGTATATTTCAAATTAAATAAATAAATAAGTGTGTCATTGTTCTGCAGGAACACTAAAAACTGGACACACGAGATCACGTGTTACTTATAAGTGAAATAATTATATAACACTAATGGTCTACCATCATAATGTTGCTATAATTCCAAAATACTACTGTAAACATGAAACCACACTGATTACAGATTTAATTTCTTGACGTCTCTCTGTGTTTGTTGTTGTTTCCGCTGATTTGAGAGTGAGGAGTGTGTTGTTGTTCTGCAGGTTGATGAATTGTCGCATCAGAGATGAAAGCTGTGCTGCTTTGGCTTCAACTCTCAGATCAAACTCCTCAAAAGTCAGAAAACTTTTTTTTGATCAGAACTTTTTTGGAGATGCAGCAGTGATCCTGCTGTGTGATGGACTGAAGGATCCTCAGTGCAAACTGGAGGAACTGTCGTAAGTTTATATCTGAGATGAAAGGATTATAAATATATCAATAATCGTATCATTATCATCAGGGCTGTGTCGTATGTACATTTTCAGACTGTTTCTTATCAGAGTACTTGGAGATTTGATAATATAGCACTTTGAGCATACTGTGGTCAGATTACAGCTGCTTTTGAGTCATTCATTCATTTTCCATGGTTTAGTCTCTTTATTTATCAAAGGCCACAGCGGAAGGAACTGGCAATCATACTCATACACTATGGCCAATATAGCTTACCCAATTCCCCTATAGTGCATGTGTTCGGACTGTGGGGGAAACCGGAGCACCCGGAGGAAACCCACGGCAACACGCAGAAACGCCAACTGATCCTGCCGGGACTCGAACCAGCAACCCTCTTGATGTTAGACAACAATGCTAACCACTGAGCCACCACGCCACCTCATTAATGTAACTATAAACAATTAATTAATAATAGTCAAAGAATGTTATATTCTTATATTTCCTTTTTACATTTAATTTAATCTTAGTTTAAGTGTGCGTATAACAGTGTTTTAGATTCTTACAGAGGCTCAATTGACAGTGAATGAAGAATCGGCTTCATACTTTGCTTTTGTCTTATAAGATATTTTCAGCTTTTAGTTCAGATCAATGTCTTTTGTAGCTTTAAGGCTTGTTCACACCGAGAAGCTTTTTGCTCGTGCTTTCCATCGACGTTTAATGCCTTGTGACTAAATAAAGGCCGCCAATGTGATCGTGCACATCAACGCGCAAAACGGCGTAAAAGTATCATTTTTTAAGAAACGCCTCATGCTGTTTTTTTTGTTTTGACGTGCCGCACATTTGCGCACCAATCACATGCGTTCCTGATTATAATGTTGTTTTTGTCATAGTGATTGGCATTTATGAACAAAAAGACAAACTTAAAAAGAAATAGTACAAACTTTATGCACACATTTAGTGAATGTTGTTGTTTTTGCTGAATTGAGAGTGAAGAGTGTTTTGTTGTTCTGCAGGTTGGAATGTTGTAGCGTCTCAGATGGAGGTTGTGCAGCTTTGGCTTCAGCTCTGGAAACAAACTCAAACCTCAAAAAACTGCATCTAGGTTTGAATAAAATAGGAGATTCAGGAGTGAAGCTGTTCTCTGCTGGACTGAAAGCCCCCCACTGTAAACTGGAGAAACTAAGGTGAGATTATGCATTAATCTCAGACAATATACAGTATTTTAGGTGTTTATTGTCAAAATATTAATTAGATCTCTATCATTCACATTAAAGGATCACTCCTTTTTTTAAATAGATTAATTTTACAGCTCTCCTAGAGTTGAGCTTTACCATTTTTGAATCCATTCAGCTGATCTTCAGGTCTGGCGGAAGCACTTTATCTTAGCTTAGCATATCATTGAATCAGATTAGACCATTAGCATCTTGCTCAAAAATTGTATTTATTTACAGGTTCTGCAGGTTGCACTGTCTCAAATTTTGCTTGCCAATTGTAATGGTTTGTTTTGGTTCAATTTGGATTTTCCCCAACTGGCGCAGAGCCTGGGGGACCAGAGTGAGTGCTGCGACTCGACTGTTGATTCTCGATTGTTGTTGTTTCTGCTGAACTGAGAGTGAAGAGTGTGTTGTTGTTCTGCAGGTTGGTTAGGTGTGACATTTCAGAGGAAGGTTGTGCTGATTTGGTTTCAGTTCTGAGATCAAACTCCTCAAACCTCGTACGATTGGATATTTCATCTAATTGTATAGGAGATTCAGGCATGAAGCTGCTCTCTGCTGGACTGAAGGATCCTCACTGTAAACTGGAGGGATTATGGTGAGATTATACATTAATTCTAAACTCCATTCACACTGCATGATTTGTATTATTGGTTATGACACTAACTGTCAGATTATGCAATATTTTTTTGGTTTGTTTGTTCTGGGTGTCAAATATACCAGACTACATGTTTCTTCTTGCGATTAATCATCATGTAACTCTATGATACACATTCTATCATCAAGAAGCTGCATAAATTACAAATGTCTCTATCTATTGAGGGTCTATCACAGACAGTAGATTCCCCTGTGTGTGTGTGTGTTTTTTCTGAACAGTAGATAAGTAAATGTGTGTGTTTGTGTTTGTGCTGAACTGAGTATGAAGAGTGTTGTTGTGGTTGTTTTGCAGGATACGTTGTTGTGCCATTACAGATAGAGGTTGTGTTTCTTTGGCTTCAGTTCTGAAATCGAAATCCTCAAAGCTCAGACAACTGAACTTGTCATCGAATGAACTAGGAGATTCAGGAGTGAAGCTGCTCTCTGCTGGGCTGAAGTCTCCTCACTGCAAACTGGAGAAATTGCTGTAAGAACATGCTTTAATCTTAAACTCCATTCAGGCGGTATGATTGTTATTGTCGGTTAAGGACTGTGTAAGTTTATGCAGTCCCAATCCCAATTATATTACCCTTCCTCTTGGCCCCCCACAGAGTGTAAAGGGGAAGGGCTTCAAATTTTACCCCTAAGAAATGGGACAGCACTACAGCACCTGCACACGTCATCATATGTCATCGTGATCGCTTGCTTAATATGAGATCGACGATCGCGACTGCTGTACTTATTTCAGTTGCGTTAGTTTTTGGAATTTATCTTCAGGAACTTACTGAAGGCAATGATATCATGTTATTATAACGATATAATTTGGCAATGAGATCGTAACTATACTGTGCATTTACACCGTGGCCATATTCATCTTCGTAAACACATGGAAACAGCATTAACATTATAGCAGACACTGTGAAAAGCTCATTTCCAGCTACTAGACTTTTTTGACAGGGTATTCCAGTGCCATCGAGTGACAGACGTGAAAGTACGCTGTGGGACTACTATACAGGAGTTATAATTAGGGATTATAGATAGCCACATTTAGCGGTGGGGGGTTAATCGTTTTTTTTTATATATATACATGAGTGCAGTTGTGAATGTAGTAAAACATATGCTTGTTTGTTGTAAAAATCTAGCCCTTCCCCTTAGCCCTAAGCCTTCCAGCTAAAAAGAATTGGGTAAGGGAAGGGGCTAAGTGGGAGAATTGGGATTGGGCCTATATGTTGTTTCAAACCCCCTCTTCTCTACCCCACCACACAACAACCTCAAAACATTATGCAATTCGGAGCGTGCCTCACACAGGTGAGTGGGCTTGACAAAAAGAGAGTGTAGAAAACACACTCTTTTATCTCGATGACACAATTGCACCAGACACTTTCTTATAATCACTTCATATCTCTGCAAAAACATTGCATTTATGAAGTGCCTCACACAGGTGAGTGGGCTTGACAAACCACCTGTGGAAACACTCTTCTCTCTATATAACAACACTCCCCTCTCTTTAAGCTAGCACTTAATTCTCTGAGCACTCACAGTTTATTTGTATAATGAGCACTTGTTGTGTGTATTGCCCCGTCTTGTTGAATTGCTGAAAGTCATTTACTCATTCATTTATTCATTTTCTTGTCGCCTTAGTCCCTTTATTAATCCGGGGTCGCCACAGCGGAATGAACCGCCAACTTATCCAGCATTTGTTTTACGCAGCGGATGCTCTTCCAGCTGCAACCCATTCTTGGGAAACATCCATACACACTCATTCACCCTCATACACTACGGACAATTTAGCCTTCCTAATTCACCTATACTACATGCCTTTGGACTTGTGGGGGAAACCGGAGCACCCGGAGGAAACCTACGCAACCACGGGGAGAACATGCAAACTCCACAGAGAAATGCCAACTGACCCAGCCGATGCTCGAACCAGCGACCTTCTTGCTATAAGGCGAACGTGCTACTCACTACGCCACAGTGTTTGAGTAGTCCAGTGTCAGTCCAGAGATTAGTTTAGCTCAGTTCAGTGTAGTTTAATATTCACTACTGAGAGTCCAAACACTGAAGAGCAAATCCATCGATGCGCAGCTCTACAGGTCCCGAACCATGCAAGCCACTGACAGCGGCGAGGAAAAAAATTCACCAATTGCTGAAAGTGAAGAATTAAAAAAAAACTTGAGAGAAACCAGGCTCAGTTTGTCATGACAATTTCTCTTATGGGCAAACGTCTTGTGCAGAGATGTTTTTAAAAAATCCTATCAGACAACAATTTTTATCTGGGGAGACTTGAAAATAAATATTATAAAATAAAATAAAAGTTTTGACTCCTTCAAAAATGCTACAATTTTATGTGTTATTCATTGCTGATGACATCTTCTGTTATATTTTATTTTCTAGAACAGTGATATTTATAAAATGTTGTAAATTTGATAGCTGGTGAAGCTTATATGGCAATAAGTTCAAAACTATCTCAAACCAATTGTGTTGAAATCAGTGAAATGAATAGACTCGGCATTGTGTCATAGCTGGGGGCGTTTCCTGGGGTGGAGTCGACATTAGTTCCATGGTCAGCATAGCGGCTTCTTTGTTTATTTTGCAGTATATACAAATTTAGATCTGTTCTTTAAACTTATCAGAGGTGAAAAACATTACAGAGCAACTTTCCAATGTTAAATCAAGCTAAAATAAATCGTATGTGGAAAAAAAGTGCACATAAAGCACCAAACAAGTGCTCTGTACGTTCATTCTAATGGGTTGTTTTCTACTACAGCACAAATTGTAGTGATGTTTTTGTGTGCATACCCCGCTATACCCGACCAAGTCTATGGGTCTTTAATCAAGTTAAATATATTTACGGTTTGCCATCATAATGTTGTCATAATTACAGTATTTTACATAAACATTATTACAAATGTAAAGAGCACCTAGTGGAAACATGAAGCCTACACAGATTACATGTTTAACAGTATAAAGTCTCTGTGTTTGTTGTTGATCTGCTGAACTGAGAGTGAAGAGTGTGTTGTTGTTCTGCAGGTTGAGGGGTTGTGGCGTCTCAGATGAAGGTTGTGCTGCTTTGGCTTCAGCTCTGAGATCAAACTCCTCAAACCTCAGAGAACTGGATCTGTCTGACAATAAAGTAGGAGATTCAGGAGTAAAGCTGCTCTCTGCTGGACTGATGGATCCTCACTGTAAACTGGAGAAACTGGAGTAAGATCATACATTAATGTCAGTTAATGTTATATACAGTATTTTAAGGGATTTTCATCATCATGTTATGAAGATCTTCATTTACGTTAAAGAAATATTTCTCCTGAAGATGAATTTCTCTTAAATTATCCGCACTCATGCTGTACCAGGAGTTTACAGAAATGAAGATCCTCAGAATAATAATGTCTGTGTAAAGTAAATGGAAATGATCTTTAAAGCTGAAGTTTAGAAAGCATTTAGACAAAACACTAATCCATAAACCCAACATGAGGAATCACTGAAGCAGAAGCAGATGTTTGACCAAAACACATTTATATTTTAATAATAATGTAATATATCAGCCTTTAGTCAGCATAAATCTTCATTTCCCTCATTTATTGATGAAAGCATTGACCCCACAGGAATTTCGGTGTAAATGTTTTTATTTTCCTGAAGCAAGAATTCACTGCAGTAAAGGTTTTTATGCTCCATGTTTACAGTTCAACACAACATTATGAAGATGTTTTCTCCTTCTGTATTGATGTTAATGAAGTTGAAAGACTCTTCTAGAGGTGTTCATCTGCGTCTGATTGTTTTGATCATATTCTAGATCTGGATTATAGTTCAGTGTTATTACTACACACATTCAGCACATTTCTGTCAGTTCTGCTTGGTTTATTATATTTGATATTTGTGTTGTTGTGTTATGGATTATAATTATTGACGAGCTGTTTTAAAGAGAGTATTGTTACAGTGAGTTCCTGATTTCGCTGTCCCCATCAGGTCATGTTTTAGACGCAGGACACTTGCTTGAATTTTGATCCAATTTTTATTCTTGCTTCCAAAACATAAAAACTAACTCCAATGTTTTCTCAATGTCCTCCAAAGTCTCGACCCACTGACACGCTTCCTGCTGATTAGGTTCAGCTGATATTGACTCTCCTACAGTGCAGTCACTAGTATGAACCCTAGGTGGCAGCACAACAGCTGGCAAAAGCAGACCAAAAACATTATACAAAATAAAATAAAATAAATAATACATGACTATGTTACACATTCAGGGCTCCGACAGAGGATGTAAATGAGCAAAATGGCCTGTGAGCACCAATAGTTTTGGCCTCTGTTGTGTCTAAGAAAGTAAATCGTGCTGTTAGAAAGTATTCATGAAAGCTTTTAGTGCCGAAACAAAGATCCTCTCAGTAGCTCACACTGACTGCTGTTGTGCTCATTATCTGAAGAGTTCTGAGAGAGCGACCCATTGAGAAACAGGACAGAGGGATTGTAAAACTCTAATCTAAAGTAAAGAGAGTGAAGAGTGTGTTGTTGTTCTGCAGGTTGGGTTATTGTGGCATCTCAGGTAAAGGTTCTGCTGCTTTGGCTTCAGCTCTGAGATCAAACTCCTCAAACCTCAGAGAACTGGATCTGTCTGGGAATCATCTAGGAGATTCAGGAGTAAAGCTGCTCTCTGATTTAAGAGATGATCCACATTGTAAACTGGAGACACTGCTGTAAGTAGTAATGATTCATAGATCATATAATAATGTCAGTTTAGCAATCAATCAGCTGTACAGATGTGTCTGCAGTGATGCTTCGTAATGTGTGTGTTTCTGTGTGTTTTATTCAGTTTCATCAGGTATTAAACGATGTTGAATGTGGAGTCTCTACAGACACATTAAAGTCTCCAGTCTCAGTGATGGTGCTGGAGTTTCTAAAGACTCTGCTGGATTACTAAATAACATCATCAGTGACTGAAACTCTCCATCATTAATGTGCATCAGAGAAGAGGAAGAAATGCTGCAGGAACTGTGTTTGTTTTGTTTTTTTAAAGCAGATAAAAAAGTTTTGCAGAAAAAAATACAAACAACAGGATACTCTTTCTGTCTTTCCTGTATCTCCAATGGACCATGTAACAAAGTGTGCAAACGAGAATAAAAACGATAGATAGATAGATAGATAGATAGATAGATAGATAGATAGATAGATAGATAGATAGATAGATAGATAGATAGATAGATAGATAGATGGATGGATGGATAGATAGATGGATAGATGGATGGATGGATGGATGGACGGACGGACGGACGGACGGACGGACAGATAGATAGATCTATCGCTTCACACATCAGATGATTCTGGACAGTGATGATTTTGTATATATTTAGTACTACTTCAATGCAGGGGCGCAGCTAGCAATTTTGGGCCCCATGAAAAAATATGAGGATGGGCCCCCTACTACCAAGCTAGCTATCCTAACTTTTTGTCCGCGATGTAGTTATACTGAACTATGCATTTTATTATTGATTTTGTCCACCAATTATCAGTATTTAGTAAGAGAACGTCCATGACTGAAGCTAGCAGATGATTTATTGTTCAAATATAAACGTAGTACAAAAAAAGGAACAGTAATAAAATATTCACTGAAAATTTTACATTTTTATGTGCATATATACACACAGTTGAAGTCAGAATTATTAGCCCCGTTTATTTTTTCCCCAATTTCTGTTTAACGGAGTGAAGTTTTTTCAACACATTTCTAAACATAATAGTTTTAATAACTCATCTCTAATCACTGATTTCTTTTATCTTTGTCATGATGACAGTAAATAATATTACACTGGATATTTTTCAAGACACTTCTATACAGCTTAAAGTGACATTTAAAGGCTTAACTAGGTTAATGAGGTTAACTAGGCAGGTTAGGGTAATAAGGGCAAGTTATTGTATAACAGTGGTTTGTTCTGTAGACTATCAAGAAAAAAAATTGCTTAAAGGGGCTAATAATTTTGAACTTAAAATGGTTTTTAAAAAATTTAGAACTGTTTTTATTCTAGCCAAAATACAACAAATAAGACTTTCTCCAGAAGAAAAAATATATCAGACGTACTGTGAAAATTTGCTCTGTTAAACATCATTTGGGAAATATTTAAAAAAGAAAAAAAAATTAAAAGGGGGGCTAATATGTGTATGTGTGTATATCTGTATGTGTGTGTGTGTTTACACACGTGCTTGTGTAACTGAGTACATGCAGTAAAGTAATACAAACAGAATTCTGCAGATTTATTACATTTAAATTACGCCATTCACTATGGGCTCTACTTTAATAATCTAAGCTCAAAAGACTGGCTTGAGGAGCATCCTGGCTATGACATATTTAAAAGATACATAATTAATTCAAAACTTGTCTGTATGGACATTGAGATATTGTTTTACACTATTCTGCTGATATGGTATGAGTTTGACTAATCAGTTAATTACTAGAAATGGTCCACTGGGCAAAAAAATAAAAATAAAAAAAATAGATCATTATCTTTTAAGGAAACCTAACTTGATAAATTTAAAGGTTTGTCTTTGAGTTTTATGTTTGCTTTGCTGTAATAACTAAATAACATTCTACATAATCAACATTGTGGAAAAATAGCAGTCATTTAATAGTGGCCACGTCAACAATTAGGTTAATATCATAGTGAAATTAATACTTAAACGCAGACTGCAATGCACATGCTGTTTTTAAAGGCAGGATCTCAGTTACCTGCTCCTTCAACTGGGAGATGAGTTTGGGGAACTTCGTATGGAAGAGCGAGTGAGTGCGTATATATATAGAGAGCTCATCATTAGCAAAGTAAATTAAACTAGCGGCGCTATCATTACCGCAAAAAGAAAGCTCTGTGAATAGACATAACGTTACATTTCTTTTAAAAAAAACTGCGATAGCAACAGCCGTTACCTTTTCACCCTCTCTGCTTTTTGTAGCCTCTGTTTTCGTTTTTGATGACCGTATTTAATCTTTGTTAACCTCGACTCGAGGACATCACTGCTTTGACAGTTCACCTGACGCTCACTTGCACTCATCACAGCATCAACTCTCTTCCCGCTACTGACGGACTGAACCATACAGTGAAAGGAGGGGGGTGCAATTTGACATTGACAGACACGAGAGGCAGATATAAGCCTTTTTTTTTCTAATAAATTGTTTTACTTGTAATTTAGAGATACATTAATAATTTATATTACATTATAATACTGGTATTAATTATAAAGCAGATCTCTGGGGGCCCCTAGAGTGCATGGGCCCTTAGAATCGTCCTAACTTTCCCCACCTTAGCGGCGCCCCTGCTTCAATGTGTTGTCTTCTCTCGTACATTAGCTGTGATATTGTGGTGAAAAGACTAAAACTAGACTAAAACTAGATGTGGGTACCTTTATGATGGTTTCTGTCTTGTTTTGTATTTTTTTCCTTCTTTTTTTATACATCTGTCTTGTTTAATGTTGACATTACAATTCAAAGCAATTCTCTAAAGCCCTGTTACTATCTAGTAAACAGACTTTGTTGACGTTTTCATAATTCGCTTTCTAAAATCTAATTATAGTGTAATAAATCTCTCTGTATTATTACTCTATTCTGTTAATTATGGTATTAATATCGTAATAAGTATGGTAATAATATCACCCATCTCTCTCTCTCTCAATTCAATTAAATACTTGCCTTATTGGCATGACAAATGTTACAAATGTATTGCCCAAGCGTTTATAAAGTTTACATAAAAATAAAAGAACATACATATATAATATAAAACACAGTAAACACAGTAAAGAGTAGTAATAAAAACAAATTAAAGATATATACATATAATAATTAAACACAAATATAAATAATATATCCTTATCTAATATATCATATTATTATCCAGTATATCATATTATTATTCAGAATATCATATCTATCTATCTCTCTCTCGCTCGCTTTAGGGCTAATGAAAACGCAAAATAAATTATTATTTGTTGAAGAACTACAGAAAATTGGCTGTCGGCTTCCGTAGAACAGAATTAATGCTGTTCAAAGTCTGCGTCCCAAATCGCATACTTGTGCACTTTTCTACACCATTTTGTAGTATAAATAGTTTAATAAGTGCGTTCACACTGAAAACTCTAACAATAATAAGTGCACTTTAATTACCCGGATGATGCAATCATTCAGCCGGTAATATGAAGTGTGTAATGATGGACACTTCACGCACTCAACGACCGCAGCTTCGCACACATAACGGAAGAGGCGGAGCTATCGGGCTCACATGTTGGATAACTTTATTTCTTTTGGACTGTGAAAGCAAATTTCTTCTACGAGAGTGATTATAGCTCCTCCCGATGGTGAATGCGGTTATACTCATGCAGGTATTATTTAAAATTTTGGTCATTTATTTCTCTAATTTGGCAACCGTCAAACGTCATCTGGGAAACGGTTTGAACTTCCGCTTACTAGCTGTTGAGTGTGTAAGTGCATAAGTACATAGTGCATAAGTGCATAGTGTATAGTGTGTCATTTGGGACGCAGCTAAAGTTTTCACCCGGAAGAAAGCAGAGCGCCTGCCGCCATCAACAATCGGACGGTGTTTCCGTCTTTGTATAGCACACTCTGGTCTATATACTCCAGTACTCTTGTATTCACTCTACTTATGAAAGTTTGTATAAACAGCAGATGATATTAATAAAAGTATGAATGAAATCATATCGACCTGATTTACTTCGTCAGCACACGTTATTATTATTGTGAGCAATTAACATGTTCAAGTTAAAATAAAGCATTTTAGTCGTTTTCTGTGTAAATTCGTCTAATTAAATCATAATATTAATCCTTAACAGAATTACCACAAAAATATTGTTTATTAAGCTTACCATAGATATTATCGATATTACTATAGATATACTATGCTTTAACTACACATCAAATTACAGTATACAGCACTATGTCCAAACACTTTATAATTGGCACAAAAACAATCATCATAAAATATACAAATAATACAAAATAAAACAAATAATACAATAAAAATTCATACATTTCTTGACTATCTAGGACTCATCGATGAGATCGGCGCTCTTCTTTTCTCCCTGACCCTCAATCATCGACTCTGGCATCAACACATTGTGTCTGTGAATTGCGGAAGCAGAAGTGGCTGCACATTAGCGAAATTACATCGTTTGTATGTAGTTTTATGTGTATTAAATGTTATATTTCTCGTCTTTAATCGAATGACATACTTTTAATGACTCTGTAGCAGCAGAAGACGGAGTTTTGAGGATTAAAGGTATGTACTCTTCTGTTTTTGTGTTCTTGCTCATGTAAATATGACAGTAAATACAGGTTTTCTGCTTTTATTCTCTTTACCATTTACTCTCATAGCGAAAAATCTGATCTGTTCTTGTTATTGTTATACAGACTGTCATCGTCAGGTATTCGTATATATAATATTTATCAAATTAGTTTGACTTCCGATTATTTTCCTCTTCTCTTTTGCTTCGGAAGAAATGCTGTTTTGTTTTATAGGTAACGTTAGATTTATATATTTTTTTATTAAGTATTTGTAAATAAAAGTATATTTAAAACAAGAATCAATTGAGGACATATTAAAGTGCTTATTTGCGAGTTTAAACTAGCAGGGTTCAACGCTTAGGATTTTTTTACTGCCCGATCTGGCCAGTGGTTGAGAATTTTACTTGCCCTGCCAAAATTTTCACTGGCCCCACCAAAAAACAAACAAACAAACAAACAAAAAAAGAAGTTAATAGCTACTTCTTAGCCACATATTTGAAACAATGTGTCAAAAATGACGTCTGTGAATCTAGAATTTAAATATTAATACATGTATGATTAGCAAAATTCAAAGTTTTGAAAAATAAAGAGCAGTATGGAAAATGTGCAGGTGTTTTATTGCAGTTTAACGGACTGTGCATTCATTCATTTTCTTGTCAGCTTAGTTCCTTTATTAATCTGTGGTCACCACAGCGGAATGAACCGCCAACTTATCCAGCATGTGTTATACGCAGCGGATGCCCTTCCAGCTGCAACCCATCCATGGGAAACATCCATACACACTCATTCACACACAAACACTAGGGCCAATTTAGCCTACCCAATTCACCTATACCACATGTCTTTGGACTTGTGGGGTCACACAGAAATGCCAACTGACCCAGCCGAGGTTCGGACCACGACCTTCTTGCTGTGAGGCGATTGTGCTACCCACTGTACCACCGTGAGGCCCTCAAACTGTGCAAAACACACAATTTTCATTGTGTTGAACCCACGCAAATGTCTGCTTCCAAGACGTTAGAAACAGATGTTTTCTTTAATCCTCATAATCTGATGATGCCACTATGTCGCCGTCTCTTTGCTGATACTGGTTGTTACCAGGTTACAGAAAAAAATAGCATGCTCACAACATCCAATCAGATAAGAGGAACCAAAAAGCAATATGGCATTTACGACATCACAGAGAGGGTAGCATTTAAAGCAGGGGTGTCCAAACTCGGTCCTGGAGAGCCGGTGTCCTGCAGATTTTAGCTCCAACTTGACTCACACCTGCAAGGATGTTTCTAGAAAGCCTAGTAAGTGCTTGACTAGATAGCCCAGGTGTGTCTAATTGGGGTTGGAACTAAACTTTGCAGGACACCGGCCCTCCAGGACCGAGTTTGGACACCCCTGATTTAAAGGCTTCAAAGCACACTGTTTCTAAATTAAAAGACTATTTGCACACAATTGACAAATAGTCGCATTAATTTGAAATCAAACTTTAGTGACAAGGCAGCGCTAGTAACAATCCTGTCTACTGTCCCGAGCGTCTCTCACGCTGACCCCGGGCCATCGGCCAGTCCTGATTGTTGAGCCCTGACTAGATTTATTATTTAAGACAAACTTGCATTTCTACACAGAGGTAAAGATCTGTTTGACATATTTTATTGGACTGTCCTGCTTCGAAGGTAGTTTTTTGCGAAATATAATAATATCTTATATAAGATGTAAAGATATCTTGATTATAAAGTAAACTCACTTACAAGTTTTTGTCAGAGTAGGTAAAACAAATGATCACATATTTTGCAAATGTAATGTAAGTTTTGTTTGTTTGTTTGCTGATTTTATCGTTTTTATTTTGTTTACATTTTCTTTTTTCTTTCTGTTTTGCCATGAAAATAGCCTGACATGACATTAAATGTAAATATACAGCGCTGTTTATCAAGAATCACATTGCAGACCCAAAATACTAGTTAGTCATTTCACATTTTGCTTTTTTAATATAAATATTTTTAGAGGGTTTTCACCTTTTTTATTGGGATAGGATAGCGGCGTTCACAGACAGGAAAGCATTGGGAGAAGACAGAGGGGAAAGATCGACAAAGGGCCTCGAGTCTGAAATCAAACATAGGTCACCATAAGCACCACTGTGCTATATGTTGGCACACTTGACCACTAGGCTATTGCCACCTAGGCGAGATATATCCAGCTGCAGGCCCGCAGAACCACACACGTTTCAGGCACACACAATATAGCGCACACAATCTAGGCAAACCATATATGGTAACTAACTAACTCCTTAGGAGAGTTATCGCCACCTACTGTATTTCAAAAATATGGCGATTGAGACCGCCCGTGCTGACTTTATTCACACACACAAAGAAAACATAACAGACTGTCTAATTTTAGGATTAAGTGTAGTAAACTAATTTAGGATCTTAATATTGTCGTACTTGGTTAAAATCGCTTTGTTGTAAAATATAAAAAAACAAACAATAATGTCTCACATTAAAATGAATTACTATAGTAAATTTAATATAGTTATAAACTGATTTAAACTACCATCTTTTACTAAAGTGTAGCAACTGTTAGTAATAGATATTATTATTATTATTATTTATTAACAGTAAGTTTTGTTTGTATTGCTTAATTTGTTACAACTATAATTATCAGAAATTACCAGTACTTTATGGTTTAAAACAATATATTACTTACTATAAACTATAAGTTATTAGAAAATTAAGCAAACAAATACTATTAAATCGCTGGAGTAAAATAAAGTGTTTTACATTTAGTAAACATAAAAAGATTTTTCTTACATATAAAGATGAATTATTGCCTATACATATTAACTTGCTATTATTTCCTTCATTATAAATTAATCTATTATATAAATTAAACCTGTGCAATTTAGTAACGAGTAAACGAGTATCTGCTATAGTGACTCTGTCAGATAAATACTGACTGATCATTAGGCCCATACGGAATCTGCGCGCGCAGAATTCCGCAGATTTTTAGCCCATTATTGATTCTGTTCATTTACTGGTGTAAATGTGTGTACATTTATATTTATTCAGTTTTTAAATTAATTTCTGTATAATTATTGACTAATATGACAATATGATTTATTTACAATACAGTGTGTAAAGTAATATTTTCTGTTTTTTTAGTATAGATTTTACACGAGAGACTTGCTTTGTTTGCCAAATAAAGTGGATCTAATTGGATTCGCATTGTAAACATTAAATAAAAGTTAAAAATGTATTACTTTATTTCATATATTAAGGTTTTAGATGTGATACACCCAAAATCATTCCACATAAATCTGCAGATTTTTAATATAATTTTGCGCAGAAATAGCAAAAAATGTCTGCAGATTCCGTCTGGCCCTACTGATCATCTATGATGACTGATGGAAAACTGTTCAGTCTATTATATTGAATGGCGATCGGAAACAACGTTCCCCGTTCACCCGTCTCGATTGCAATATTTGTGAAACAGTAAACACTATTGTTTATTGTGTACAATATGTATAAACATATTGATGACGATGTCCGAGAAGACGTTAAAAACATTAACATCCATTTGGGTGCGTGTTTAAACAGACATATACACATAATTAATAATAATAAAAACATCTAAAGAATTCGATCTTGGTTGTTTTTTTCCAAACACATGTAATTTGTCCTAAATGAGCATTAAACGTTAGAAAAGCAATCGAATGCTTTCATTATAACGTTATTATGATGTATTTTATAGTGACATCTCTTGTTTTTTAATGTACTCAAACAAAAATCATAATAAATGAGATTCATTCGTTGCTCTGTAATCAGAATGTGTAAGTTATACAGTAAAGAAAAGGTTAATGAGATTTGATAATTGTATTTCTTTTTTTATTGTTAATTATTTTGTTATTATTTTGGCGAGAGATCCGTTATTTTCACATCCCAGTGTTGACAGGTATGACCTAGACATTTTTGCAGTACTGTAAAATACAAGCTTACACAAAAGACTTTGAACGGGTTTCACTATTTTGATTAAAAAAATAGTCATGGCAAGCTTGACATTTGCTTGGAATTGCTTACTATATATCTCAATCTCAAATGCTCTCCATCATTTTCACTGGTTTCCCAGCATGCAGTGCTCCGCCTCCTCTGCTCAGGAGCCTCCGCAGGCGAGCACAGAGAGGCCTGAACTGACCCAGCTGCCCACTAAAGACCCCTCCTGCACAGACAGCGCCTCAGACCCGGGCAGCCCCAGAGCTCTGACCTTTGACCTGCTGAACATGGTGATCTCCTTCAAGCGGATGCTGATCTTCCTGGAGCCCGTCACAGACACGCTGGAGGTGCTGCGCTACCTGCTGGGGTGAGAAATCACACACTGATTATATCAAAGTCCCTTTAAGCCAAGTCATTTCACTCGCCGGCCGTTTCATAGGATTGGTGTGTTTACATTAGATTAGCTACAATATCTCCGCAATATAGTGTGAGATGCAGCAGGTTGATTTCATAGCACCAGGTTTTGGCAGCCTCTTGTTTGTGGTGAAGTGCTTGCTACATGATCTATACACCCATTAATCGGCTCTCTTTGTATTTTAGATGGAAGATGCCGCTGTTTTCCCTGCTCAGCTGCGTTCTGCTCAACATCCTCTTCCTCACTCTGACTGAAGGTGAGACTCCTGTTCATTGGCAGAGATGTGTATGTATATTTATTCCATGGTCTGTCGAAACTCTTGATTATGATTGGCTGGTGGGTGTGCATTATTTTCGTTGAAACGCACAGTCAGTTTTGATCACAGTTCGACATAAATGCGCTTCTCCCAAACGTTAACAGTTACTATAGCAACTCGCATGTGCTGCGCATGAAACCGATAAGGGGTGCTAATGGCGCAAAATTAGGAAAATACTCATCAACTATGCCACAAAATCAAGTTTTAAAATATACTTATTTTAAAGTTAAATTGGCAGTTTGTGTGTAAGAAAAGCGCGTTTTTAAAAATGTTGGAAGCTCCAGGTGGTCAGCAGCAGCTCCGTGAACGGCTCGCCCCGAGCAAAGCTGTATATTGGACACAACATCTCAAGAGGTGCTGCTGGATCTAAGAGATCTCTTGCATCTCTGTCGTTTAAGTGTGATATATAATTAATCTTTGGTGTATTTTACGGTCAGTCTCTGGACATTTGAACCTATCATTTATTCTCAGGTGTATTTTTTGGCAGATCCCAGAGATAAGTTTCATAATTAATCTATGAGCGTAAATAATGTAATGTTACACTGATCCTGTGTGTTTGGCTGATTGCTTTTGTTTTAAAGAAGATAAATAAAGCAGAATGTTCTCCGACCTGTCCTGACATATTTTTTCATTATGCAAAATGTACCTAAATTTAACATCAGAGATTTCTGAAATAGACTTCTGCTGCTTTAAAGACTCTGGAATACACTTGAAAATGCATATTTAATTGATATGGTACCTTTTATAAGATTTGTATGTTTATTATGAAATATAAATCACGGAAATTCTGCTATACTGTCGGTTTGCCAGCTTTCGCAGTATTAAAGGTAATGTTAAGGGGAAAAAAGCTATTATACAGATCCTCCCTCATCAGAGAAGCGGTAGAAAGTAGACAAAAGAAACGTGTGACTGGGAATGTCTTATTTGTCCACCTGTGATCGGACTGATGAAATCGCATCTTAATTAGCAGGTATAAACAGCACACGCATGGTCTCTCTATCTCTCTGTCTGCCAGTCACAGCTGATTCAGTGGAGGGACTAGATCAGTGTTTCTCAACTGGTGGGTCGCGACCCAAAAGTGGGTCACAGGAACATTTTCAGTGGGTCGCGGAGTGTGTGGTCAAAAAAACAACAAAAGTTGAACTTTTAACTTGTTTTGCGTATACCGGATTTTTATTTTGAAATGCGTGCGCGCATCACGTTGCCGAGCAACATAGAGAGTCAGCTGGGGGAGCTGTCGTGATAAGACGCTGAAAAAGAAATTCAGTGAAGTAAGCCTCTCTCAGTTTTCGCGATCTGAGAGTGCGATCAAACCCATCCCATTCAGAACTACGTATCTGTGAAAGTGGCTTCTCTTCCTTGGTGTAGAGTCAAAGCAGAGAAACAGGTTGTACATAGAGCACGATCTTCAAGTAGTACCGTCTACCATCACTCCTGACTTTGAAACTCTTATCACATCAGTAAAGCACATCCTCAGTTATCTCATTATCTTCCCAAATTACTGTTAAGTGAAACAGATGTTTATAATTGCTGTTATATTAGATGTAAAAATGGTTTTGGATGTTTTAATCATTTTACAATTGTCTGGTTTGTTCTGTTCAACAGGATCAGGGTTAATGTTTTATTAACAGTTCAGTTTTGTTTATGGTAACAACCTTTCCTCACCCTAACCACTGTTTACAGTGTTTGTCATTTTTACTTTGTAATATTTCTATAATTTGATACATTTTGTTAAATGTCAGCAATAAAATATTGTTTATTTGTAAGTCTTGCTGATTTTCTCATGAGTTTTCTTTCACTACTTGTGTATGTTAACAAATAAATACAAATTAATTCTAATTCCTAAAATTATATTATAGTTCCTAAAAATTTGGGTTACGGCTTGATGACCATGTAAAAATGTGGGTCCCATGGCCAAACCAGTTGAGAACCACTGAACTAGATAATCTAAAATGTTAAACTGACCAAAAATTCCCACAAATATTGCGCTGCAAACAGCAAAACTATTTTAAACTTAGGCCTACCGTGGCAAATGACCATGGAATAAGCGGGATAATCAACGGCTTGCCGTGCGTTGAAGGATTTCAATGCACTTCTCGGAGTTTAATGCACTGCGCGTCGTGTGGTCCTTTGCCTCCACGTCGTGCATTCAAATCCTTTAACGCACGGCAAGCCGTTGATTATCCCTTGCTTAAAGGTTATTTTATTGTGGAAGGCGGAAAAAGTTTGTATTTACAAGAAAAAACAAGAATGAGCGCAAACAAAAATAGCTTCAGGGCTGAGCAAGGCCAAAATAATAAACAAAACATAAGCCAACTCCACCCCGAAGATAACTTACCTAATGAAGCAAAAGAAATGCAGAAAATAACTTACAAATACTAAACCAGAAACAGAAGGTCGGTTAGATAAACAGGAGCTAGATTATTTCAAGCTTTATAGATATTAATCTTCGGTGTGTATTATTGTTGCTAATATTAAACTACTAGTGTTGTTTTTATTCTATTTTTAAAACCTTTGGGTCTTTGGAAAGCCGAAGATAAATGTGCTTTCTAAATAAATTTGACTTTCTAATAGAACTAATATCAGTTTACTTACATCAGAATGATGTTAGAAATAGAGTAATAGAGTGTGTGTGTCTGTCCTCAGGCTCGTGGTTCTCTTTGCTCCTGCTGGCCGTCTCTGCTCCGGCTGTGCTGGGTTTCCTTGGTGACCGTTGTCAGGGTGCGAGCAGCGAGATGGCGCTGCAGAAGAAGAAACACTACGCTGTGCAGCGACGAGACCTGCAGACGGTCCACATGAGCAAACAGGAGGCCATGCTGGAGGTCAAGGGCATGTGAGTGATGTGGATCTTTTCGATATTCGCAAAAAAAGAAACATTTAATTTGCGTCAAGTTATTAGAGCTGGTTACTGTAGTATTGGTAACCTAGCAACCAACAGTAAACATTCATTCATTCATTCATTTTCTTGTCGGCTTAGTCCCTTTATAAATCTGAAGTCGCCACAGCGGAATGAACCACCAACTTATCCAGCATATATTTTACGCAGTGGATGCCCTTCCAGCTGCAACCCATCTCTGGGAAACGTCCATACACACTCATACACTACAGACAATTTAGCCTACCCAATTCACCTGTACCACATGCAAACTCCACACAGAAATGCCAACTGACCCAGCCGGCACTCAAACCAGCGACCTTCTTGCTGTGAGGCAAACGTGCTACTCACTATGCCACCATGGCGCCCCCAATAGTGAACAATACAAGCATAATAGAGACAGCTAAATAGTCAAACAGTGGTGGTTTAATCTGCAAATGCGTTTCCATCTACAATTATTAGCATGAACACTTTTCCACACAAAACCACCTCAAGTTAGCGTAAAAACTTAATTTTGTGAAAGGTTTGAAATGAGTAAACAGTGAGTACATTTGACATTTTTGGGTGAGCTATCCCTTTAACAGAGGGTGATGGAAACCCAGCTGAAGTCTGAATGAGCACACTGAGACTGAGGCCCCGTTTACACTAGTCCGTTTTAGTTTTAAAACGGCGTTTTAGCAAGAAAACGATCCGCGTCCACACTCGCGTTTTCACCCAGCGTTTCAAGAGATCTCCGGCTTCACTACTCCACCAGAAACGTATATCACGTGACCATTGGCGCACTCTGAGCATGCGCGGTCAAGTATAAACAGGAAGCATGCGTCTCGCTCGGCATTCGGTTATTGTTAGTCAACAAACGCTGGTTGAACGATGAACGCGATGGCAAAGAAAGCGAGAGGTCTTTTTGAGGACAGACGACGAGGTTGAGTTGTTACTTAAAGTAACAAATGAATATAAAACATCCATGGCTATCGAAAATACAGCGTTTACAGTGAAGACTGGTCTGCTGTCTGCCGGTGACGTTATAGCCACGTGCGCTTGACGAATAAGGGAAGGATACGCAATGACCCAAAGCCCCAATCACGTAGCGAATCTCAGCAGCCACGCCTCTGTTTTTGAAAGTCTGCGTTTTCCCACGTCCACACTGAGACGCTGCGGCGGCGTTTCAGAATGAAAACGCTGTCTCCAGCGTTTCTAAAACGCTCCGTTTTCGCACCTCGAAAACTCCGGCGTAGTATGGACGGATGGCGTAACCGTAGCAAAACTTATGCGTTTTAAAACGAAAACGCACTAGTGTAAACGGGGCCTGAGAGATAACGGGTTTGTGTTTTGCAGGCTGAAGCAAATAGATGACCTTTTGACCCAAGCGTGTGTGTATGCAGAGTCTGTGTATAAGGTTTTATACTGGGAGAGCCACGCGGTGTCCTCCATGTGAGTATCACACACATAAACGCATAAATAGAGATGTTAATTGGATTGAAATTTTAGATAATTTACCTTGGTCATGACAGTTATTTCAGAACTGTTTAAAGATACTGGAGCATGTATTGTGGTTTTACATTTGAAATTATATTTATAACATTTATTATAATTTTGAAACAACTTTGGTATGTCGGCATAGAGTATGGTTTTTCCTTCAGTCCTCAATGTTCTCCTGTGTGTAGGACTACTTTCTTTCACATCTCATCCAAAGTCTTGTTGTGTTGTGTTTAGGTGTGATTTTTGACTGTTGTAGATGTGAAATAAGTCAAATCATTCAGCGGAGCGATATGGAGCTGTAATGCGATCAAAACCTGCCGGAACTACTTAAGCTGTGTGTTAATCTGAAAACAGCAACACAATTTAGAATGTTCATCAGCCAATTAGAATCGAGCATTCAACAGCTCAATAGTATAGAAGAGCTGTAATGCTAAACTTTAACACTAACTGATGGACATCTTCAGTTTACACAAAAGTTTCTCATTTAGTTTTATTATGCACACATTGTTATTATGTCATGTTGAGCAAGGGATGTCTAATAAAAGTGTGTTTGCAGGTTTTACGGTTTCCTCCTGACAGCAGTGTGTCTGCTGTATACGGCTCCAGTGGGTGTGAGTCTGTCAGTAATCAACAGCGCCCTCTTCCTGTGGAATAGAGATTTCTGCAGAGGTCAGTCAAGGCATTGCCTCAGCCTCAGGTGCTGCAGTACAAACAGTACATACATACAAAACTGATCACTTCACATGTTTGTTAGAGGATCTGTTCCTGTTTGAGTAGGTCTCTGTAGTGTGGACCAGACCTGTGCTGACAGTCAAAAATCAGTGCTATATATTGTAACATAATATATAGTGATCTTCATGCATCTGGATAATGAGGAGGAGTTTGTTTATGATGGGGAAGCAAACAATATTTGGCCATGCTAGAAAAAGGGTAGCATGCAGGAGTATGGATTATCCTGTATGGACAATGCTGATGCTGTGTTTATAAGGCATGAGCTCTCCTGAATGTTTATACGTTCAAAACTTCTGAGGTCACAACAAAACCAAGACATTGTTTATATCTACTTGCCTTCATATGAAAACTTCACACACATTAAATACTTGCTCATTTCTGCTAACAATGGAAATCTTATTTTATATGCATATTTTACTCACAACTGTTTTTAAGGAGACCTTCTATGCCTCTTTTTACAGGATGTAAAATGCATCTCTGATGTGCCTAAAGTGTGTATGTGAAGTTTCAGCTCAGAATACCACACAGATAATGTTTTATAACTCTTTATTAGCTGGCTTTGATCCTAATTGTGTTGTTTTGGTGACTGTCGCTTTAAATTCAAATGAGACTGTGCTCTTTTCAAAAGTGGGCGGAGCTACAAATGCCTGTGTGTCAGCATAGTGGCAGATTCAAAAACAAGACTAACATTCTATGCTAATGAGGGAGAGATCGTCAGTAATGGGCGGGGCTTTCACCTCTGATGACTCGTACAAAGAGAGAATGTCAATCAAAGTGTTTCTCTTTTTATGATTATGAAAATGTAGTACATTTTTACTGGTTATATTCACACACTGCTGCCACACAACTGTGTTTGAACCCCTTATAAAAGTGATTTTTGCACAATAGGCGCCCTTTAATACAAGGACTGTGACTCTGATTGAGTGCGTGTCTGTAGTTCTGTTGAAGCTGAAGGAGTTTGTTCACCCGACTCGTGTGGAGCCTGTGGAGGAAACTGAACTGTGTGACTCAGATCAGGCTAATCTGCTGGAGCGCACGCCCACCCCCACCAGTGTGGAGGTGAGAGACCATTAAATAAAAATAATGTAACAATAGTACGACTATTAAACACATCTGGATGAACGATGTCTCTACACTGCTGTGTTTGGATTTCCTTTTCTAGTCTAGACTGACTCATTCTGTGAATGTTCTTCTTGTTCAGGATTTGTCTCCTGGCAACATTGAGGAGGCAGAGGAGGCGGAGCCTGACGATGAGTTCAAAGACGCCATAGAGGTCAGAAAAACAGCTGTCTGTTATATCTATCTATCTATCTATCTATCTATCTATCTATCTATCTATCTATCTATCTATCTATCTATCTATCTATCTAT
>CAIGQQ010027983.1:42268-67062 GCA_903798035.1 Danio albolineatus
ATATATATATATATATATATATATATATATATATATATATACATACAAATATACATATCCAAATATACTTTTTCCAATATCAACACTTTCAGATTCACATTGTTGAACATTTCTGCTGTGTGATTGGCTCTTAGATCAATATAGAGTAAAAAAAATCGTTCAGTGTCATTGACAAATTTTATCACGATTCGATACATCGTTTATCGGTCCAGTCCTCCCTGCAGGCACAGGACGTCAGCATGATTGTTTGGACTGAAAGTTGGGTTGACGTCAAAACCCAATTTCGGGTCAATGTCCAACGTCCAACCTAAAATCAACCAAATATCAACGTCTAATCATGTTACACCTTGACCTTGTTTGGACATTACCACTATGACTTCTATCATTCATTCATTTTCTTTCGGCTTAGTCCCTTTATTAATCTGGGGTTGCCACAGCAGAATGACCCACCAACTTATCCAGCATATGTTAGTCCAGCTGCAACCCATCACTGGGAAACATCCATACACACTCATTCACACTCTTACATTACAGACAATTTAGCTTACCCAATTCACCTATAACACATGTCTTTGGACTTTGGACCCACGCGAACACGGGGAGAACATGCAAACACAGAAACGCCAGCTGACCCAGCAGAGGCTCAAACCTGCGACCTTCTTGCTGTGAGGCCAACGTGCTACCCACTGCACCACCGTGCATCCATGACTTCTATCAGACACTGGATATTGGTCATTATACTAAAATCAACCAAACATCAACGTAATTTGACGTCATTATTGGACGTCAAAAATACATTGCGCTTAGTCGCTAGCTAGACAATTTTGGTCACCTGACGTCATGACTTAAATTTAACCTAATATTACGCCCCATTCACCCGAGGCGTCAGCGTCAACGCTTCCCATTCACTTTAAATGGGTGACATCAGGCGTTGCCGAACTGCATTCTGGATCCGTCGGCGCCGATTCAGTGGCGTTGCTCCCTGCAGAAGTTGGGACTTTCTCAACTTTTCAAGCGCCGACGGAAGCGTCAGCCAATCAGGTCGCTGTATGCAAATACACCAGCTCAAACAGTAGCCGATTGTTGACGAATTTCATTGGCTGATGCTTCTATGATGATCACGTCAGCCCTAACTTCAGACACGCCCTCTGTCAAGCGTTGATGCTGAAGCCCTGCGTGAATGGGGCGTTAACGTCTTATGATGTTGAGTGGCTGCTGTGCTAGGTCTGTATATTCTTTACGTTACTAATTTCATTTATACTGAAGAAATATAATTTCATTAGATGTTTTCCTGACGTCTTTTAATCAGAATCAGAAGCTATATATGAGATATATATGAGATAGGTATATGAGATATGAGATTGGTCTGTATATTCTTTACGTTATTAATTTCATTTATACTGAAGAAATATAATTTCATTAGACGTTTTCCTGACGTCTTTTAATCAGAATCTATATATGAGATATATATGAGATAGGGATACGAGATATGAGATAGGTCTGTATATTCTTACGTTATTAATTTCATTTATACTGAAGAAATATAATTTCATTAGACGTTTTCCTGACGTCTTTTAATCAGAATCAGAAGCTATATATGAGATATATATGAGATAGGGATATGAGATATGAGATAGGTCTGTATATTCTTTACGTTAATAATTTCATTTATACTGAAGAAATATAATTTCATTAGACGTTTTCCTGACGTCTTTTAATTCGAAACCCTTCTCAATATATATATTTTGCGCGTTCAACAGGTAAAAAGTAGTGCTGTGCATTTATTTGACACCAGATACGCCTTTTATCTGAGCTGTGCAAGAATTCTTGAGATCCGTGCAAATGTCCAGTGCCAGAGATTGATCGAGTCCACAGCACCACTGAAGAGCTGTGTGTCAAGACTGCGTGTGTGTGCTGTCTCAGCCTGTTACTATATCAGAGGACGTCGTGCACCGGCAGGCCCTGCTTCTAAAACAGAGGGAGTTTTTAAATAAACAGGTTGTCAGGAGCGCTTGTGTAATTATACCGTCTCAATCTGACCTTTAGATGTCCAAAGATAATGAATAACGTGCAGCGCTAGCAGGGCCGTGTTGTGTAGTTTGGCAATGTGCAGTGGTTTGTCTCTTAAAATAGTGTTATTGTGGTTTTATCTTGGCTGTCTGTGAAATCGGGCTGTCATGGTACTGCAGGAGAACGGGGTGAAAGCGCAGGACAGGAGTGGGGGATGGAAGGACCCACAGCCCATGCTGATGTTGATGTGTGTGTGTGTGTGTTGGCTGGCAGTGACAGATGGTCAGATGTTTTTGTGTACGGGCAGTAACGTGTCCATTAGATTATGAGGTCTTCCCTGCATTACTAAATGAACCAGTGTGGACATCACTGTATGACATAACAAGAACAGCAGTGCATTACTGTATCAGATAAAAACTACAGTATGTTGAGGATTAAAACATCACCGCATCAATGCGTTATTTTTTTTGATGATGACATCACTGCATCACTCTGACATGATGATAAAATCCACACGTGGAATTTCTCTGACATAAGGTTAAATAACTCTGCATTAGGCTTGCCGCGATAGACGGTGTTGACGGTGTTACCGGTTTTAAGACGCAACACCGGTGACATCACTTTTCCACCGTGACACCGTCCCCATATATATATATATATATTATTATTATTATTATTATTATTATTATTAAAGTATTTGTTCATGCAGCAAGAAGGCTGCCAAAATGGGAAATGCACTTAAAAAAATCGACCGCAGAAGTCAGACGAACAGGTGCAGCCATCAATTAGTGATGCATTTAAGCGGTGCACAAAATATAAGAAGGACAGTGTGAGGTGGAACAAATGCACTTATGCAGTGACCTTGTAACCACACTCGACAGCCAGTATGAATTGCCTGGATGTACATATTTCTCTAAAACAGCTCTACGAGCCTACAACCGTATCCGTGATGCGCTGCAACAGGCCATTTCCACCAGTCGAGTATTTTTCACTTACAACAGATATGTGGTCGCTAACTTTCCATTTCATGGAATGGACACAATGCCTCCAACCTGAACCTATATCTGTGCCCAACACTATTGAGAAAACAGAGAAACCCCGCACGGACCGTTCTTTTTGCTGTAAAGGATTCAATTCTTTTTTACGGAGCCGAACAAAACCATGACGCCACAGTTGGACGAGCACAAACACAAAAAAATAATTCGTATATTTTTCTTGGAAAAAATACCTTTTTGAAACGAATTTCGTTAGCAATAATTTGTTTCTTAATTGTTCTGTATTTTTCGTTGGTCAGTGAACTAGGCTACTAGAAAAAAAAAGAATAACGAATAACCTTTGCGGTGATGCGCTTATGTCCGCTATGTCAAGTCCGCTATATGCAAACATGAGTTGCCGTGAGGTTGTGTTTGGTTGTTGAATAAAATAGCCTAAATTAAATTAAAGTTAAATATTTATAGTTTCAGAGAATCCTATATTATACTGTCACTATTAATGAAATATTTGAATAAGCAGGACAGGCTTTTACGATGTAGCTATTAAACAGACTCTGTTGAAAGGATTATAGCAGTGGCACCAGCAGAAGTACGGGCGTGAATAAATGCCGCTTAAATAATTGAAATTGATTATTAAACAGTATACACTACACATACCTTTCAACCCTCACGTATTTCCCGGGATTCTCCCGTATTTTACAGTCGTTCTCCGACGGGTGTCAATAAACATTAAAGAGCCGATCCTCCCTATACGCAACCCATACCGCTGAACCACCAGCGCCGCCCCTTAAATGTGAATCTTTTCTGTGCTTTCGTTTTATTAAGCAATGTAACACTTTAGAATAAACATAAAAACGGCGGGATTCCCTTTCCTTTTCATTACAGGTGCCGTCGCTCCTCCTGTGCAATCCTCAGTCAAAACAGTCATAAAGCGGTGCGTGACTGTCAGCTGACGCGTCCATAGTGATAAACCAAAACGGATTGTACACTCGATTAGAAGCAGAGCGAAAGTGGATACTGGGTTTTGGGTGCGTGTTTGAACAGACATATACACATGAAACATCTAAAGATGTCGATCTTAATGGTTAACTAATTTTGTCTCAAATGAGCATAAAACGTTAGGAAAGCAATCGAATGCCGTCATTATAACTATAGATGTAAACTTATGTTATTTATAACAGAGACACCTGTTATTTAATGTAATCAAACAAAAAAATCTAAATAAATGATTCATTCACTGCTCTTTATTCAGAATGTGTAAGATATACAGTGAAGAAAAGATTAATACGATTTGATAACTTGATTCTATTTCTTTCATTGATCATTTTCTTGTCGGCTTAGTCCCTTTATTAATCCGGGGTCGCCATTCTATTTCTTTATAATAAAATAAATGTTTTTTCTAAACTATTTGCTAATGTATTCTATACATTAAAAATAAGATCCTTTATTTTCACACCCCAATGCTGACAGGTATGACTACAATATGTTGACAAAGCAGGAAAGAATGAGAATAAATAAAGGTCTGCATTTGTGTGATTTAAAGTGTGCATGTGCTTGCATGGTAGGAGATGTAAAGAAAAGATGTTTCTTGTTCATTCATTTAATCTTATTTAAACTTTGTGCAATTTATTTATTTATCTTTCCATTTTATTATTCGTTTTAAAAACATTCTTATATAGACTACGTAACGTTCTATGGTTGTTATTAGTTTGGTTGCAACTTTCACAGTTTTTTCAGCCTGTAGCATTGTTGTTGTTTTTTTTTTGTTATGTTAATAAAAGTTCTGTGTTTAATAACAGTAATTTTTTTGGTAGTGTCGTTGTCCTCCATTCAAACAATTGACGCCGAATTTCCAATTGCCGCAAGACTGAAAGTGAAAGCATAATACGCATGCGTTTATAAGCCATTTAAAAGCAGAAAAAAAAGAGTAAAAGAGGAAACCCCCACCCCCACGGTGATTACCGGTATTACCGGTGTTGTCACATGTCGATTAACCGGTGGCGAAATTTCTTCATCGTCACAACCCTAGTTGGGGTGGGGGTAGACAGTGGCGCAAAAAGGGGGTATGCAGTATATGAAATTATCTTCATTAAAAGTTTCAAATAATAAAAATAAATAAATATTTTTGGTTAAAAATGTTTATCCTGCATTTTATATGAATATAATATTGTATTTTATTAAATAAAAAAATATACCACCCCTCCGTTGACCATTTGATTGATCCGTTGCTAGGTTACAGTCACATGTTCAAAATGGTAAGAAGAGAGAAGATGTGGAGCGCAAAATAGAAAACAAAAAAAGAAATGAAAGAAATGAAATGAAAACTACCATGACAAATTAGATAATACGAGATTGGTAAGCTTAACCCTCAATATTATTATCATACTTTCAATCAACTTCTAATGTTTTTGGGAGCAATGGGCGCCATATAATTAATTATTCATTATCGCCACCCAGATTCCATGTGGGCGTACTGATTCTATTTCAGACAAGATAGAAAATAAAATTTGGATTAAAAAAATCCCCTATATACATTTTATATTATAACTATTCTAAACCCTGTTAAAACTGACACATAAACAAATAGTCACATTTTTGGAAACTGAGATGTTTATTAATCCTTCTATCAACATCCATTTTTATACAATATACATGCTTTTATAAATTTATTATGTATCTTATTGATACATCAGGCCTTTTAGTAACTTTTCTTTGCTTAAAATTCAATTTAGTTAAAACAAAAAGTTTGCCCATGATATTTTGATAAAATGGCAGTTTGTCTTTATTTTTACACTAAACAGTTTAGTCTTTTTTATTTCATTTTGTGAGAGGTGTAATAGTTTCAGTCAACTGTTCATGCAAAGACAGACCTGACACCTCTCATAGTATGCATGTGTGAAGTGATTGCATTTTTAAGTATTTTGGCCCTTTGTGACTCCCATATCTATCATTTTGTTTTAACAAAAGTACAAAAAGTACAAAACCAAGGCATGTCAAGGTGCTATAATCATTTACTGTGACTGTTTAATATGGGGCGCAAATCTTGAACCCGCATACCCCTCAGTAAATGTGCAGTTGCACCCCTGGGGGTAGACAATATATAGGATAATTTCATTAATTCATTTTCTTTTCAGCTTAGTCCCTGTATTGATCAGGGGTCGCCACAGTGGAATGAACTGCCAACTAATCCAGCATATGTTTTACACAGCGGATGCCTTTCCAGCTGCAAGCCATCACTGGGGAACACCCATACACTCTTATTCACACACATACACCACAGACAATTTAGCCTACCCAATTTTCTGATATAGCGCATGTGTTTGTACTTGTGGGAAAAAACAGAGCCGCCAGAAGAAACTTACATGAACACGGGGAGAACATGCAAACTCAGATATGCCAGCTGACCTACAGTAGCTGAGGCTCGAACCAGCGACCTTTTTGCTGTGAGGTGATAGCACTACAAACTGCACCATGTCATTAACTTCCGGCCACAGCTGTATCCCTTCTAGCAACAATCCTCAGATGAGGTACTGTATAGAGCAAGTGTTTTTCAGCCACCGATAAACTTCCGGTGAACGATTTATGTTACTATTTTCAAAATCGTAGGAGTCCTTTAACAGCATCAACAATACTGTAATTGAATTAAACAGACTTAAGCATTCATTTAGTTGTTCAAGCATGAAACGAGGTGAAAGACTGTGTAAACACTAGCGCCGAAATTCCATTATAAATACTGAGGTAAAATAAATGTATATATTTTAAAGACATGGTGCAGAGCAAACTAATTTAATGCAGTGCTTCTTTTCCAGTCTGAGACCCACTTTACAGTATATCGTATCTCAATCAGATCATTGATTTTAAAGAAGATTTAAAGGGCGATATTGTAATGGCATGACGGTTCACAGGAAGTGCTTGAGCTGGCTTACTGAAAATTAAAAGTCCTTTGTGCATATAACAAATTTAATGCATACTACATTTCAAATAGCATTATGTCTATTAAAAAATAATGTGTGGGTTAATGAAAGAGGTCAATGAGAGTATTATATGCATTACTGACAATGGCTCGCTCGTTCTCCTTATTGGCAGGATAATCCGTATTGTTCCTCCACACACACCTGGGCTGATGGTAAAGCACAGAGACTTGATTACATATTTAATCATCATGATAAAATCTAAAATAAATGAATAAATTAGCAATGTATTAATGGTTACTGTATGTGTCGTACCGTGTTTAAAGTGGATTCAGGAGACAGGCTTCTGCTGAGATAAATACAGCGCTGTTTACTATTCACTAATCACATTCAGATTGTACATTTATTAATTCAGCAGGCACGTTTATCCAAAATGACTGTCACTGATTATTAGTTAACTGCATTATTCATATGAGGTCGTCCATGTGTGTTTTACAGTACCTTGCTCTTCGTCTTCTCACTGTAAAAATGAAGAGAAATTTAAATTTACAGTTAATGAAACTTAAACTCATGATGGAAGTCAAAACAGTGCTCTGCATAAATGAGTACACCCCATTTTAAAAATGAATATTTTATTAATTTCTTAGTGAACATACACTGTAAAAAGGGAAAACTTAAACAAATTACTTTGTCTTGTTACAAATAAATGAATTAAGTTTGACAAACTTAATTTATGACAGTTTTCAGCAACCAATTTTGTACTTTTAGGTGGAACAAGTTTTAGTCATTTATGGTGAGTACAAGTATTGCCACAAAACATAAGTATAATAATAATAATAATAATAATAATAATTATTATTATTATTATTATTATCATCATTATTATTATATTAACATGGGTGATACTGTCCTCTTTGTAATGTTCCATTCTTGTTCTCTTAAATAAATGACTAAAACTTGTTACACCTAAAAGAACTAACTTAATTTATTTCTGAAAACTGTCATAAATTAAGTGTCAAAATTAATTCATTTAATTGTAACAAGTCAAAGTAATTTGTTTAAGTTTGCGCTTTTACAGTGTATTTATGGGTCCATTCGAACAAAACTAATTTATTAAACATTTATATTTATTAAAATATTTTAGTTAACGAACATCTTTAGAAATAGAAAGATAATACATTTAAATTCATGCAAAATATTGCAATAACAAATTACAAACTACAACATTTCAACTATTTATATATATATATATATATATATATATATATATATATATATATATATACATATATATATATATATATATATATATATATATATATATTTTATATCTTTCTCTAACATATAACTTTATGCTAATAAGTTTTGGACCGTTATCGTAAATTATTTTGTTAGATTAGCTCTAGATTTGGCTTCAGTGCTGACTAATCTAATGTTTATGCACTAATATAATATTGTAAAGCTTCCTCTACAAAATAATAATTTAAAAGAGAGATTTGTGACTAGTGTACTCATATATAGGCCTGTCACAATAATCAATATATCGACTTATCGCACAATACATGGACATGACCTCAATGATTTTTGGTGAGGCAATATATATCGACCATACGAAAAAATTACTATAGTATATTTTGATGTGGGTGCCTGACAACTGAAAATAGATCTGGTAGCAGATATTGCAACCTCTGTTACTTTTTACCTTGCATTTTTTTGTTAACATTTATTATTTGTTTTGGATATGCATTTTCACATTCTGATTCCAAAACCTAGTTGTTAAATTGTTAAAATGACTATAATGAAACCAAATATTCTTTAGAATAAAATACGATGCATTCTTTGGAAAAGACTTGTGTTATGATGATATGATATTGTCATTCTGGCATTATATAATAAGCGGCATAAAATGACAATAATATCGTTTATCGCGATATATTCTGGTGCAATATATCGTACAACAAATAATAGATATCGTGACAGGCCTACTCATATATGCTGAGCGCTGTACATGAAACAAGCAAATGTTTAAAAACAAGCAAACGCAAGCTTAAAGAAATATGTCTGCATGCATAAAGTATATTATGCAAGTGTTACTTTTCCAGTCAGAATGATTAAATACTTTCAAAAGTCCTTTTTAAACGTGGATGTTAATCAGAAACATTTAGTCTTCAAACATAAGTTGCGATAAAATGAATGAGTCATGTGCAAACAGAAGGAGCCTGAAGAGTCCCCGTAGGAGATTTAATTAAGCTGTGTGTGTGTGTGTGTGTGTGTGTGTGTGTGTGGCTCTTGTCAGGACCTGTTGGCGTCTCTTTCTCCCTGGAGAGGGTGTTGAGTGATGAACTGATGCATTCAGGCGTCAAAACAAGCTTTCTGGGGGTCGAGCGCTTTGGAGTCAGACTAGATGAAAATATTCAATATTAGTTATAGCATAAAACCCAAATTTCGTAATTGATAATAAATGTATCACAGTATATGACTCTACATTCATGGGGATGTTCATTTAATGCTTGATTAATAGTTTATCTTGTATTTATAGTGAGCAGATATCACTGATATAAGCGATTAGACTTGTGTTTAAAAAAAAAAACATTTATTTTTGTGTTGAGGAAGAAAGAAAATAAATTTTATGAGTTTTTAAACATGGATAAGAGATATGTTGGATTCTGTTTCTTTTTATTTCCTTTTAATTATGCACATTTTTTGAATGTGTCATTAGCATTTATATGTTTTTTATGTATTTTTGTGCTTTTTTATTATTGTATTAATCAATATTTTTGCATGGTTTTAAATAAATGTGACTTTCTTTAGTCAGAAAGAGAAAAAGTTGGATATAAATAATGAATTAGTGTAATTTTTTGGCTGAACAATTTAAATATAATGATATATTATTTTAAAATGATCTTGTCTTGTTTAATATGTATGATTATTTATAAATCCTATGTGAATTAATTGATTAATTATTCAAAATGTAGTTACACATTTGATCATTTAATGAATAATTAAGATTATTATAGATCAAAATAAAATAGTTTAAATTTATTTTTATTTAAATTATTTATATATTAATTACAGTTTTAACTATAATACATTTTCTTTATGTTTTCATTTTTTACTTTTTATTGTGCATAATTTGATTAATATTATTAATATGCGCAATATGACAATATATTTTATGTGTATTAATTTATAATAAATATAGTAACAGTTCACAGCATATATCAGTAATATATCAGTCATAATAATAAAAAAATAATTTAGAAAATAGAAAAACACACACACATATATAAATATATATATAATAAAAATAATAAAATATATCGAAAAATATAAAAATATTTATACATAAAATAATTTTTAAACAGAAAACATTTGCAATTATCCCTGACAATGCCACATTATTTAAAACAGAAGAAGTGCATTTGTGAATCACTTTATATCCTTTAAATAAGAAGGATGCATCCTCTCACCCGTCCTGACACTGGAGGTTCTGCAGGCTGAAGGAGAGCTCGTTGACCGGGGAAGAGTCTTCAGCTGTCAGATCACAAACCTCCAGCGCATCACCGGCCATTGAGCTGAATCAGGGCTGCAAACTGCCCCAAACACTGTCAGATATCATATGAGCTGTGCATCACTGAGGGTCATCATGTCTCTGCTCGCCTTGGAAACCCGTGTTGCTACAACAAGCTCATATGATCGGCGGCGCGCGGCGCGTCCCCGCCCATGATGCCGCTCTATAAAGGTCTGTCATCGCTGTATAATCATCATAACAAAGCCAACACTTAGGCTACTAGTGAACAACCAATAGTGTGATTGCTCCAGGAAGGCTGATCATGACTCTTACGGTTATGTATTACTGGTACATTAAAGGTTTATTAAAGGTTTGATTTTATCAATCCGCGCGTGACGTTGCAGTTCTTTTATGACCTCTTATTTCACAAAACAGAAAATATTGAAGGTTTAAAAAATGCTCAAGATCTGTATTGTATCAGGGTGGATTCTGACTGGTTGGTCACATCCCATCTGGAAAAAAGAATACTAGGAATTTATAGTCCTGTAGTGTTTTTGATGCATAGTATGGTAAAGTGTATTATACTGTATATTATTTAGCCTACAACACATTGTTAATAAATGTTACAGCTGTATTAACTATAGTGAACTGGTAAACTTATTCATACTATACTTTTTAGAATAGTATTTACTAAAGTAAACTACTGTGTTGTGGTATAATTGCATAGTATAGTATAGGATAGTATACATTATAGTATAGTATATTATAGTATTGTATAATATATGTTGTATAGTTCAGATAAACACAACACAAATGTAATTAAAATACATACATACGTATGGTTAGCAAGGTTCAAAAACGCTACAGTATTTACTATAAATTACTTTCATTTTACTTTATTACTATATACTTTAAAAATAATAATTAAATAAATGCTAAAAAAATAATTAAAAAAAAGAAATTATAAAGTAAAAATATTGAGTTATAAAGTCAGAATTCCGAGTTATTTTGTCAGAATTCCGAGTTAATAAGTCAGAATTCCGAGTTATTGTGTCAGAATTCAAAGTTATTATTTCAGAATTCCAAGTTATTAAGTCAGAATTCCGAGTTGTTATGTCAGAATTCCGAGTTATTAAGTCAGAATTCCGAGTTATTATTTCAGAATTCCGAGTTATTAAGTCAGAATTCCGAGTTATTATTTCAGAATTCCGAGTTATTAAGTCAGAATTCCGAGTTATGTCAGAATTCCGAGTTATTATGTCAGAATTCTGAGTTATTATGTCAGAATTCCGAGTTATGTCAGAACAACATGTGTTGGGGTATAATTGCATAGGATAGTATAGCATAGTATAATATAGTATAGTGTAGTATATAATAGTATACATTATAGTATAGTATATTATAGTATTGTATAATATATGTTGTATAGTTGCAGAAAACCACAACTCAAATGTACTTACAATACATACATATGTTTAGCACAGTCCAAAAATACTACAGTATTTACTATAAATTACTTTAATTTTACTTTATTATACTTTATTCAATTACTTTATATAGGATTATTTTACAGTTTGCCATTGTTAATTGTTGATTTTATTGTTTGCAATTGTGTTTCCAATGAAACTGTCCATTTTGTTAATTTGTTTAATTTAAAATGAATGTTTAATACTATGAAAATGTGATAAAAACATGCAAATATGAGGTTTAATGTTTAAAAAAACTCACTTTCATCGTGTTTTCAGTCCTAAAATAATAATTAGTTTTAAGTATTCAGAGCGTGATTTCAGCAATTATGATTTTATATATTATCTATTATATGTGTAACAGTGTTATAATATACATTTAGTTGCAGCTGTTATTTGTTTCATGTTGCAAGAGCGCCCTCATGTGGTGTACTTGGGAGCTGCAGACATAGCCCATGTATCGTACACACACATTTTAATGGGCTGTATTAGTTCGTATTTCAGTTCAGTAAAAGTGTCAACCAAATATTGTGTCCTCCTGGCCTTTATTGAAAAAACTGGGCTGCAAATCCATACCACATCACAAGCAGAGAACATAGAGTGTTTAACCCTTCGTTCATGGCCAATCGCCATAACAGGAAACTCCTTAATAACTCGGAATTCTGACTTTTAAATTTCTTTTTTTATTATAATTACTATTTTATTACTATTATTATTATTGGTATATATATTTATTTCTTTATTTTTTGTCGCGGCGCATTAACTCGAGTGATGTTGTGCTTTGTCACATGCTCGCTATGGGTGGTGCAATTCCAGCCAATCGCTGCGCAGATATGCAAAAACAAGCGCGTTTTCGCGCACCTATTGGCCAGGGGCATTGAGAACACGCACTGGCCCCGCCTCTATCCGGAAGAAGGACGCTGTCATGTGATTGTTTGTTGGCGATCTGCTGTAAAGAGCCGCATCATTTCATTACGGCAACAAACAGACGCTTGTCCCGGGTAAATTCCCCCTTTACCCAATCTCTCCCTACTCCGCCATGGACGAAACGAGCCCGCTAGTCTCACCGCTCCGCGATTCCAACGATTTTAACTACGGGCCCGCCGAGCCGACCAGTCCCCGTGGTGGATTAGGAAGCACGCCGGGCTCGGTGGTGCGTCTTCCTGCAGGGAGTCCCGGGCGCAGCCGCGAGAGACAGCCTCTGCTAGACCGAGACCGAGGCGCGTCTCCCCGCGACCCGCACAGGAACGAGTTCCCGGAGGATCCGGAGTTTAGGGAGATCATCCGGAAGGCGGAGCGGGCCATCGAGGAGGGCATTTACCCGGAGCGCATCTACCAGGGCTCCAGCGGCAGCTACTTCGTCAAAGATTCAGCAGGGGTAAGAGTTCATCAAACCTCCATCAGCCAGGCCTGAATTACACAACCCTGGAGAATCCGTTTTATGTGAAGCTTGCTTAGTTGTGTGTCTGTATTGAGGAGTCACAGTTACTGCTGTGTCATATTGAGGTGAAGTCATTCAGACTTTAATCTTCTTAATATAATTTAATAAAAAGCATTAATTGAGGTAAAGTATAAATATACTTTCAGTAAAGTATTCCTTGCTAATTCTGAAAGGAAAATCTAATTATTGAGGCAAAGTTGTTTTTATATTCGCACATTCAGACTTTGATCTTCTTAATGTAATTTAAGAAAAAGCATTCATTGAGGTAAAGTATTGCTTGCTAATTCTGAAAGAGAAAAGTTTAATTATTGAGGTAAAGTCTGTTTTGTATTTTCACATTCAGACTTTAATCTTCTTAATATAAAAATAAATAAATAATCCATTGTGGTAAAGTATAAATATACTTTCAGTAAAGTATTCCTTGCTAATCCTAAAAATTAGTAAATCAAATTACTGAGGTAAAGTTTTATATTCTCACATTCATCCAGTGACGCTCTATTTCATTTGCCATCGTACTTTGAATATTCGGTCTGAAATCGCGTGTAAGAATTAGGCATGGGACAATAACCGTTTTCAAGGTATACCGCGGTTTGTAAAAGTCAAGGTTTTTATACCGCCAACATTTTCTGCTATACCGTTCCTAAGGTATGAGTAAGATTTTTTTATTTACATTTTTTTAAAATTATTTGTCTAGGTGTAAATTGTAAAGACATCTGTGTTTTTGAAACAAATGAAGACAGCAGAAGTCTATGATTCACTTGAATTATTCAGCCTGACATGTTTACTGGCCCAAAATACTTTAAATGTTTCTCAAAATAAAATATATTGTGTTCAAAGGGGGAAAAAGGTTTTGTTTTTTGCCAGACATTTAAAAAAAGAATATATTTTAGAGCAGTAAACACAATACCGTGAAACTGTGATATTTTTATCCAAGGTTATCATACCGTCAGAATCTTATACCGGCCCATGCCTAGTAAGAATGACTGCAAAACAACATTAGCACTATTTAATTGACTGATCAAAGTTCTACTCTGATAGTCATTTGCTGATAATAAGATTTCCCTCTTTAGAGTTTGTAAATAATACTTTTTTGAAATTGTATTATTAATGTCTGAATGTGTGAATATAAAACCAACTTTACCTCAATAATCAAATTGGTCAGTGGTGTAAAGTAACATTACAAAATCTCAGATTACTGTAACTGAGTTGTTTTTCTCAGGAGTTGTAATTCACTTATTAGTTTTAAAAATGTCTTTAAAATAGGACTTTTACTTTCCCTTGAGGACATATTTAGTGCTGTATTAGTACTTTTACTCCACTACTTTCTAGGCATGGGCCGGTATAAGATTCTGATGGTATGATAAAAATATCACGGTTTCACAGTATGGCAGTATTGTGATTACTGCTCTAAAATATATTCTTTTAAATGTCTGGCTAAAAAAGAAAACCTTTTCCCCCTTTGAACACAATATATTTTATTTTGAGAAACATTTGAAGTACTTTGGAGCAGTAAACATGTTAGGCTAAGTAATTCAACTGAATCATTGACTTCTGTTGTCTCAATAAGTTTTAAAAACACAGATCTCTGTACATTTTAAAACGGCATCTTTGAAAATCTTTTTTTGCTGGAGACTGTTGTCCTAAAAACAAACAAACAAACAAACAAAAAAAAAAAAAATCCCAAAAATCTTACTCATACCTTAGGAACGGTATAGCAGACAATTTTGGCGTTTTTAAAACCTTGACTTTTCCAAACCGCGGTATACCTTGAAAACGGTTATCGTCCCATGCCTACTACTTTCCTTCAACCTGCAGCCACTACTTTATTTTTCTTGTCAATGATCGGCGTTCAATTCAACACCCTGCTTGTGTTGGCAAAAATCAGTCCTGTAGGTCCTGTCAACACATGGATGCTTTATAAATGCAGCAAACCATAGATATTTACATTAGATGTCGCCTAACTCTATTATTTACTTTTGGAAGGAATGCGTCAATAGAACTGCCATTTTAGTACAGGGTAGCGCTCCTTTGGAATTAATGTGGGACTAAGGTGCAGTGGAGGACTGTGGCCATTTAGGAGCCAGAGATATAAGCCCCTTTCACACAGCGATACCGGTAAATATCCGGAAAATTACCGGAACGACTTTACCAGTAGATTGAAAAAAGCGCTGTTCACACATACGAGGACGTTCTGGAAGTTTTCCGGAAAAGAGCATTCATACATCCACTTCAAAATACCGGTAAATTCTGATATCAACCAGAAATTAGCTTGCGCTTGTGTTTGTAAACATAGAAGGGGTCGGGTGTTTTGTTGATGACTCAATTTTATTTAAAGCTTTAGCATTCATGCAGCTGCTTTCTCCCAGAGACATCCAAAGGCAGAAGCGTTAATCGCAGCTAAATTTTTACACATTTGACTACATTACTAATTCTGTGGATGGAGAAGTATTGTGAACATCTTCGATGAAAACGTATAGAGGAACACTTTCGCATGTCGAGATGTACATACTGTATGTGTGTGTTGGCACTCACCGGAGCACTTCATGTGCACACGCGTCCATGAACTGAAGCAAAGCTTGAAGGTGAACAAACAGCAGTTTATTGTAAGAATTTTATCATAATTTTTTTTCCACAGTTGGCATTAAGAAGGAACATATAAACATTATCTGACTAACAACTAGCAGCTAAATGTGTCTGGAAAAATAATCAAAGGCTTTTATTTTCATAAACAGCGCAGACGTGAATGCACCTGAATGTTCTGATTGGCTGGAGTAGACGTCTCACGTTAGCGAGTTCTAAATGTGAACGCACTTTTCCCGGCAATTTTCTTTCTGCGTTCACACAGTGCAGCCATCCGGCAAATGACCGGTAATGTTACAACTTATGTTTCCGGAAAATTGCCAGAACGAATTTGCGGTATTTTCAAAAAGGGCCTGTTCACACAGACAGACCTCTACCGGAAAATTGGCGGTAATATTCCGGAAAGGTCTGTATGTGTGAAAGTGGCTATATACACATATATATCTATGATCAGGAGTTTTCCCGATGGTCAGTATGCAAATATGTTTTTAAATTTACGAAAATGATAATTTTATAATACGTCATTGGATGAGTGATCGCATGGGCATTGCTGCCAGATTTGATCTCATCCATGTCCTGAAAAACTCCTCCTTCTTTCACTTCTCATTCTAATGGAGGGAGCGATTCGTTTGTGAATGAATCCTCGTTATGAACGACTCGTTCACTCAGCCGACAATAATGCAGGTTTCCAGCACCGCAGCATCTTGTTGTCATATTTCATTGACACTGGTTGCTTATTTTATTCAACAAAACTAACATAAGCCTAGAATTTATTGCGAGTTGGTGCTACTTTGCATTATGGACTGTCCAGTAAGTGACTGTATTATCATCAATAACATTATTTGTTGAGCACAAAAGTTCGTAACGTACAAAAACAAACAAAATCATATGTAATGTCCTGGCTTCATGCTTTGTCTTCTTTGTTTGTTCATTACTACACCCGTACACATCACTAAAGTCCAGCATCTTCACATTGGCTTTAGTCTTGACTAGTGCGGTTGAATGATTTCTGTCCTGGGAGCACTGTACAAATGTGGCGGCGCTACTGACGAACGCTCATGTATGCGATATCTAGTGTATATATCTATGGCAGCAAACCATTTGGAAGCATTAAAAGTGTCCAAGTAGATGTCCAAAATCTTTACACGCAGTGACTCCGAGACGGTTTATACTGCACGTCACTGATGAGAACATGAAGGACCTGTACTGTATGTCCGAACATAAAGCTAACTTTACCTCAGTACAGCTGTGTCATCAGATCAGGGCTTGAGTTATCCAGAGCACTCATGTGTTTGTTTTATTTACACTTCTTTATGTATTATAATTGCGCGAGCGTGGCATTGTGTGACATAGTTATTCATTATTCAACAGCATTAGATGTGCATATTTTAGCTTTTCCAGACTCACTGATGAACAAGTGGTTATTTTATGTTTTATTTTAAAATGGTTATTAATTTTGCTGAATTATAACAGCATTAGATGTACATATTTTAGCTTTTCCAGACTCACAGATGAACAAGTGGTTATTTTATGTTTTATTTGAACATAATTATTAATTTTGCTTAATTATAACTACGTTAGGTGTGCATATTTTCGTTTTTACAGCTGAGCAAGGGCTTATTATAGAACATTAGTCATTAATATGTGAAGAAAAGCAGTTAATCTGACATTGCTTTGTCACTGTACACAGCTGTCAGAGAGCAGTCTTTATCAGGGCTGCATTGTAGATAACAAATGAGATAGCGTTTTTGGGCTTGAAGCCTAGGTAGGCAGCTCATTAGGTCTTTGATCGATAACAAAAGCCTTACTGGCACTTTCTTTTTAAAGTGAACTGCAGAGATGTGCGTGTTTATCTTGTTGTAACTGTGGTCATATTCATACAAATTTGCACAGACAGCAGATACACCATATGAAACTTTAAAGGGAAGGGACAGTTCACGCAAAATCAAAAATTCTGTCAATGTTTCCTCATCCTCCACTTGGTCCAAACCAGTTTGAGTTTCTTTCTTCTGTTGAACACAAAGGAAGATAAGCTGGAGAATGTTTCTAAAAAACAGCCTTTGACTTTCACAGTAGTTTTCGTTTCCATTATAGATGTCAATGGCTGCTTTTTTCCAACATTCTTCAAGATATCTTGTTTTGTGTTCAGCAGATCACTCATAAAAGTTTACAACCACTTGAGTGTGAGTAAACGAGGATGTGTTTATTAATGAGTAAACAGTGCCTTTAACACAAGGTTAACATCGCTCATTAAAGTTATAGTTTTACTTGATCAGGAATGAATTATTTCAGTGTTGACCTTATGGTAATGTTCCATTTGTTAATATTAGTCTACATTATGTTGATGTAGGGTGGCACGGTGGCTCAGTGGTTAGCACTGTGCCTCACAGCAAGAAGGTTGCTGGTTTGAGTCCTGGCTGGGCCAGTTGGCATTTCTGTGTGGAGTTTGCATGTTCTTCCTGTTTTGGCGTGGGTTTCTTCCGGGTGCTCCGGTTTCCCCACAGTCCAAGCACATGTGCTGTAGGTGAACTGGATGATCTAAATTGGCCGTAGTGTAAGAGTGTGTGTGAATGAGTGTGTATGGGTGTTTTCCAGTACTGAGGTTGTGGCTGGAAGGGCATCCGCTGTGTAAAACATATGCCTGAATGGTTGGTGGTTCATTCCGCTGTGAGGACTCTTGATAAATAAGGGACTGAGCCGAAGGAAAATGAATGAATGAATGAAGGTGATGTAGTTATAGTAGATATCATTGCCTGTCAAATGTTCCCAAATGTAGAAATAAGAAGAGATGCATCATGTAAGGCTACCAAAAATATTTATATACCATTATAATATTTACAGGGGTGAGAGTAGGGCTGTGCGATTTGGGGAAAATATCTAATAGATAATAATTCATTTACGATTTAATCTTGTAGTCAAGCTTCAGCTCCATAATCTGTAAGCCATGACAACAATTCTGCGGCAGCTCTTGAAAATGACCTGTTTTTGTTCTGTGTCTTTGACTGAAACCAAAATATTCCCAAATTACAAATGCTTTTTCTTTGATATTAATTCATCTAGTAATGGTTATGAAGTGGCAGATGCCATCATCCCACTTGTCAGCGCTTTTCCTGTTTGTTTTTTTTTTTTTTTCTGTGGGGGTAGTTCGGTTGTGCAATTCTGATTGGGCAGATTGAAAGTCAAATCAAATCACTTTTATTGTCACATCAGCAGCACGTGTGCTATGATGAGAGAAAAGCTTAGGTGCTGGCTCCAGACAGTGCAAAATACAGACAGTGCAAATACAACATACTCCCAAAAAGAAACAAAACAATGTAAAATAGGCAATGTTGACAGCAGCACATAGAAGACAATGAATAGGTGTACACGTAGTTGTAGGCAGTATTGTTGAGTGTGCTCACTCAATTGGTTAGTATGATTGTCACACACAGCCGACAGTCACTCATTTGCTCTGGGTGGGGAAAATAATATTATATATATACATATATATATTTCATAATGCAGCTTTTTGCAATTAACTAATCGCAACTTTTTAATGTTTTTAATTTTTCTTTCCTATTTTTGTAATTAATCTTCGCTTTTTTCAGGTTTATACTTAGCAATGTTACCACAAAAATCTTTTAAAGAGAACATTTCAAGTTTTTACTTTTAATTTTTTAGATTCGAAGTTTCAGTTAATGCAAATAATTTCCAATAGTTTAAGTCCAACAACAACAACAACAACAACAACAACAAAATCCACTGTAAGCTGTTTAGAAGACAAATTACAGCAGAAAAGTGGAAGTTTGTTTTCAAGACTGTCTATTAGGCCTGTCACAATAATCAATATATAGAGTTATCGCACAATACATGGAAATGACCTCAATAATTTTTGGTGATGCAATATTTATCGCCCATACGTAAAAAAAATAAAAATAAAAATAAAATTGCAACATTTTAGCTGACTGCATTCAATCTCTATTGGAGGTGTCAGTGTCAGCATGATTAAAAAAACACGATAGTATTTACCATAAATGACTAAAGTATATTTTGATGTGGGCGCCTGACAACTGAAAATAGATCTGGTAGCAGATATCGCAGCCTCTGTCACTTTTTACCTTGCATTTTTTGTTGTTGTTTACATTTATTATTATTTGTTTAGGATATGCGTTTTCCCATTCTAATTCTGATGCCTAATCAGGAAATTATTAAAATGACTAAATTAAATTAAATATTCTTAAGAACAAAATATGATGTGTTCTTTTGAAGAGTGTACTTGCATTATGATGTTATTTTATTGCCATTCTGGCATTATACAATGAGTGGCCTAAAATGGTCTTAAAATGACAATAATATCGTTTATCGCGATATGTTTTGGTGCAATATATCGTACAACAACAAATAGATATCATGACAGGCTTACTGTCTATAGTTAAAGAAACTTTCATCTCTAGCATTTGAACTTCTAATCTAGCAAGCTTTAGTTGGATTTGACGTAATACTTTCTATGTCTGAAAACTGCATTATGAATTCAATTGAAAACTAGCATTCATCTTTATTTCTCTAGCACTTTTACAATGTAGATTGTTTCAAAGCAGCTTAACATAGAAGTTCTAGTAAATTGAAACAGTGTCAGTCCAGTTTCCAGAGTTGAAGTTCAGTTCAGTGTGGTTTAATAATCACTGCTGAAAGTCCAAACACTGAAGAGTAGTTTTCCACCCAAAACCCAATCAGCAGCCTATCTAGACAGAATATTAATCGCTTTTGTTCTGTTTGTTCATTGATAGGCAGCTCTCTCTATCAGCTTTAGGACTAACGTCATCATCATTGATCATTATTCAGACTAACTGATGTTTGCAGTTCATTCAAATGCAGAAGCATTGCAGTGTTGTGTAGTAATCGTGGTCTTCTCCAGCTAACACTGATAATGCAATCCTGGAAAAGCCACGAGAGTCACAGTCTGCGATGCTTTAAGTTCTGTCACATGCATTAAGCGGCCTAATTCTGCCATATGACCTCCGTGATTATGTCTGCGTCGTGTGTGACGAGCACTTTTGGCTTTCATTCACTGAGCAGATGCAGTTGCAGACCACGGTATCTCTGGATTTGAACTCTAAAGGACTTCGAAATCACAGATCTGGAGATAGTTTTAGTTATTGAGCATTCAGAGGTTGAACTGATTGCTTTTATCACAGACTAGACGGATTGTTTTCCAGTGCCTCTTCAGCAGAGTTTAGTAAATCTGCTGTTTCATGACTTTGACAGTAATCTTTAGAGAAAAATGATGGAGTTATCAGACTCTTTATTTTCAATAATACAAAATACTAAGAAATTTACCTTTGCCCTTTCTTTCAGTGCAGTCTTGTTTGTCTAAAACAGAGATGCCCAAAGTAGGGCCCGCGGGCCAATGTTGGCCCACAGTAACCTTTGATTTGGCCCACCATCCCACCTGAAAAGTGAGGAAGAATGGTGGGGATGTGTTTGGGGTGAATGCCTTTGACAGAGAGCGTTATTTTGATTTGATCGTAACCCTTTTTTATTTTTTATTTTTTTATTGCTGAGCTACAAAAAAAGTCAACTGAAATTAAATGTTTTAAATCATTCATAATTTTAAAATGTGAAATACGTTACTTGCCAAAAAACGATGCACAAGACACCAGAGAGCAAATCAAGGCAGAGGTAGGCGCAGGTCAACTAGTGTTTTCAGCAGAACTCCAGTGTGGTATAAATGAGATTGTTTATGTTTTACTGTAATAATATGTTTGTTAAAAAAATGTAAAAAATTATACTGCATTAGTTAATAGGATTTGAATCAATGTTTTCTAGTTATTTTTAAATGTTAACAAATCAATTTGGAAATAACCCATGGCAAGTTTAATGTCATGTGATGTGATGTATTCGGTTTGGTATATATTCGGCCCACATACCCGAATCAAGTTTGGTCTTTAGCCCTTTATAAAAAAAAAAAGTTTGGACACCCCTGGTCTAAAACAACAACAGTAGTAACAAGGAGAGATTAAAACAAGTAAAAAGACTACAATAATAATAATAATACTTGTGTGTAGAAAGTGGAAAGCGTGTTTTAGCAGCTTTCAAGTTTAAAAGTAAGTGAAATGTTGGCCAGAAATGTACGCAGTATGTAATTTTGGCCACTAGAGAGCATGCATTCACAACAAACAAAGGCCTATTTTGATGACGAGAAGTGTGGAATCATGTCTTTATTAAAGCTGCACAACATATCATTTCAGCATCTTTATCACAATGTGATCATTCGCTATGTAATGTTGAGTTTGGATTTAAATTTAACATTTCGCAAGTGTTTTTTGAGGCATGTGACAGCGAGAGGCTTTTAAAAGCATTGAAGCATATGAAAATGTACCGTTTATAACAGACAAGTTAACATTTATTATATTCAATTCTTTATAAAACGAAGACAATCCAGTATTATTTTACATTTGACGATTCAATTACTGCATTCCTGAATAGCAGTTTGATGCTTGGGAAAACAATAAAATGCTGTTATTTGATTTGTATATTTGTCTTTATTGAATTTATCTATGCTTGTTGATTGTTTATTATATTTTATGCACTCTCCTGCAGAATCATCTCAATCTATCTAGTGAAATTGTATCCATATTGCAGAATAAAAAAAAATATCTATCGCAATTGTTCCATCGTGCAGCCCTAGTCTTCATTGTCTCACAAGATTTCTCTAGAAATCATGTTGATGATGAGTAAAGTATTTAACACTTATTTATTATTGTTATCATGGTAGTATGGAGCAGAGTAAAGCTTTGGAGCACAAAAGCAGCAGAGCTTTTATTACGCCATTAGCTGCGTCACAAATTACATACTTATGCACTATTCTACGCCATTTTGTAGTATAAATAGTGTTAGTAGTGCGTTCACACTGAAAACTCTAACAATAATAAGTGCACTTTAATTACCCGGATGATGCACTCATTCGGCCGGTAAAATGAAGTGTGTAATGATGGACACTTCACGCACTCAACAACTGCAGCTTTGCGCACGTGACGGAAGAGGCGGAGCTATCGGGCACTGACGTTGGATTACTTTATTTATTTTGGACTGTAAAAAGCAAAATTCTCCTACGAGAGTGATTATAGCGCCTCCTGATGGTGAATGCGGTTATACCCATGCAGGTATTATTTGGTATTTTGGTCATTTATTACACTAATTTGGCAACTCTCAAACGTCATCGGGGAAACCGTTTGAACTTCTGCTTGGTAAAAAAGGCATTAGTGTTTCATTTGGGATGACACTACATATGTATACTATGCTGTTGAGTGTATAAGTGTATAGTGTGTCATTTGGGACGCTGCTATAGTCTAGCACTTCCTGTTTTTCAGATCACGACCACATGAAGAAGAAGCAGTGTTGTTTTATCAGACTAAACACATTTTAGGCTTCGGTTATAATACTGCTTTGTGCTGTCGAACAAAACACACAATATATTAAAGCCTCGCTGCTTTTGTACAAAACCAAACCAGAAAATCTAGTGTGTGACGCTATTAGCTTAAACACACACACTCTTCAAATGCTATTAAACTGCTTATTTAAAATAAATAACACTGTTCTTGTGGTTTTTAGATATTTTAATGAATAAATATTGTATATTGTACTTTTAAATGAACAGTTTCACTCCAACTTGAAGGGGAAATTTGATCATTACATATTTTCATTGGGAGTTTATATTGTCAGCGTTACTCATTAGAGGTCAGCTCGTTGTTTTGTGGATTAATCATTGTGTATTTTAAGAGTTGAGGGATTTATTTGAGTAAATCTTTCAGAAATTGGTAAAATCCACAATTTCTCTCTGCATATAAGCTAAAATTAACCCATTTTAAAAAAAACCAAAGTCATTCTGGTTAATTTGGCAAAAGCGTGCTCGTGTCTCAATCCTTTACCACATGATTATTAGTCACAGTGATTTGCTTGACATACTTTTGCTGCACAGTTCATCCTATAGGAGGCAGATCTGATCTAATCTGAGGCTCTGGTGGGGTTTTTTGTGTTATTCAATTGATTTAGTTCATCCATCTGGTCTTCAACGGGTTGCAAGCTCTTGACGTTGAGCACGCTGTAAGCTGTTCACTAGTGAGGCGACTCACATGAGTCATTAGGCACATGACCGCATGTATGGTCAGGTGGTGTGTTATGCCGGTTTCTCATTCGCATCAAAAATCAGATCAGCGATGAGTCACAGAGACCCGATGAGGACTCTGTTAAAGGTCACGTTCAGATGGGGGAATCACTAAACAAGTCTAAAAAAGTAATTTGGTTACTTTATTGGGTGTCTACAAATGCTGGGCTGCTCGAAATATTTCTGAATGCTTTATAAAAGGATGTCTGCTCACCAAGTTGTTTGATCAAACATAAAGTAAAAATGGTAAATATTATTACAGTACAAAAAAAGGATAGTTTTTAAAGTGTATTTATTTCTGAGATCAAAGCTGAGTAATACAAATAAAATATAAATATTATATAAATATATTTAGAAAATATTCTTATGCTGATTTGCTGTCTAAGAAACATTTATTGTTATTATTATTAGTAGCAGTATAAATATTAGTAGTAGTATTAATATTAGTAGTAGTAGTAGTACTAGATAATAGTAATAATAGTAGCAATACTAATAATAGTACTAATAGTCATAATAGTAGTAATATTCGTAATATTAGTAGCAGTAATAGTTGTATTAGTAGTAATAGTAATAGTCTTAATAGTAGTAATAATAGTAGTAATAGTAATAGTAGTAATAGTATTAGAAATAGTGGTAACAGCCATAATAGTAGTAATAGTCGTAATAGTAATAGTCATAATAGTAATAGTAGTACTAATAATAGTTGTAATAGTAGTAATAATAATAGTAGTAATAGTAAT
>CAIGQQ010027984.1:0-20501 GCA_903798035.1 Danio albolineatus
TAGATCTAATTCTCTCTTATGGAATTGAGGTCATGGATGTAGAGATTATACCACAAAGCGACGATATTACGGACCACTACCTCTTACTTTACAAGCTATGTTTACCTGACATTAGCAGATCCGCACCAATACATCGCCTTAGTAGATCCATCGTTCCGTCTACCAAAGAGGAATTCGCAAATAACTTGCCTGATCTTTCTTTATTTCGAAATGCACCTGCAAATGCAAATGACCTCGATGTAATAACTAGCAGCATGGATGCCATCTTTACTAGCACACTAAACACTGTGGCACCCATCAAATTAAAAAAGACTAGAGAAGATAAAACTACATCATGGTATAGCAGTCATACGCGCGCTCTCAAAACAGCAACCAGTGCCTTGGAACGTAAATGGAAAAAAACTAATTTAGAGGTCTTTAGAATTGCGTACAAAGACAGTATGTCCAGCTATAGGAGGGCCCTCAAATCCGCCAGGGCCGAGCACCTCCGTAAACTGATAGAAAATAACCATAACAATCCTAGATTTCTATTTAACACCATTGCTAAATTAACAAACAATCGGTCATCGTTGGAACAAAATATCACACCGCAAATGAGTAGCGAAGACTTTATGAATTTTTTCAGTGATAAAATAGAAGGCTTTAGACAAAAAATAGTTGTTAAAATCTCTGTACAGCCTTATACTTCAGATCCAGTAAACATTCCACTGAACCAAATTAGCCTGCAGTGCTTCGAGAACATAGAACAGGAAGAGCTAGACAAAATTATAAATAGTTCTAAACCAGCTACGAGTATGCTAGACCCAATTCCAACAAAATTACTGAAAGAACTGCTACCTGTAATAGGAGAACCTCTTCTTAACGTTATCAACTCTTCTTTGTCATTAGGACATGTTCCAAACTCTTTCAAGCTAGCTGTTATTAAGCCTATTATTAAGAAACCACAACTGGACCCTTGCAACTTAGCTAATTATAGGCCTATTTCAAATCTTCCATTTATGTCTAAAATACTAGAAAAAGTTGTTTCTGCCCAATTATGCTCCTTTCTGCAGATGAACAATGCTTTTGAGGTGTTCCAGTCAGGTTTCAGGCTTCATCACAGTACAGAAACTGCATTATTGAAAATAACCAACGATTTACTATTAGCTGCTGACCAAGGGTGCATCTCGCTGTTAGTCCTGCTAGATCTTAGTGCCGCATTTGACACAATTGACCACAATATCCTCATAGATCGCTTAAACTCTACAGGTGTCCAGGGAACGGCTTTACAATGGTTCAAGTCATACTTAACTAATCGTTACCAGTTTGTGAATCTTAATGGACAACCTTCGCAAGTCAGGCCAGTAAAGTATGGGGTGCCTCAAGGATCAGTTTTAGGCCCTTTGTTGTTTACAATTTACATGCTGCCCCTGGGAGACATTATTAGAAGACACGGGATCAGCTTTCACTGCTATGCAGATGATACTCAATTATATATTTCTACTAAACCTGACGAGACGTCTAAACTATCAAAGCTAACTGACTGTATTAAAGATGTTAGAAACTGGATGACCAACAACTTCCTTCTCTTAAACTCAGACAAAACTGAACTATTACTTATAGGACCTAAATCCTGTACACAGCAGATCTCACAACTCGACCTGCAACTAGAGGGATGCAGAGTTAGCATTAGCTCTACTGTTAAAGATCTGGGTGTCATATTAGACAGCAATTTAACTTTTGAAAACCATATCTCCCATATCACAAAAACTGCATTCTTTCATCTGAGAAATATTGCTAAGCTACGAAGTATGCTGTCCATCTCAGATGCAGAAAAGCTAGTTCATGCTTTTATGACTTCTAGGCTGGATTACTGTAATGCTCTGCTCGCTGGTTGCCCAGCCTCCTCTATTAACAAACTTCAGCTAGTACAAAATGCAGCTGTCAGAGTTCTTACCAGGTCTAGAAAATATGATCATATCACCCCAATTTTATCCTCGTTACACTGGCTGCCTGTTAAGTTTCGTATTGAGTTTAAAATATTACTTCTCACATATAAAGCATTAAATAATCTAGCTCCTGTTTATCTAACCAACCTTCTGTCTCGCTACAATCCAACCCGCTCTTTAAGATCTCAAAACTCAGGGCTTCTAGTAGTACCCAGAATAGCAAAATCAAATAAAGGAGGTCGAGCCTTCTCATTTATGGCTCCTAAACTCTGGAATAGCCTTCCTGATAATGTCCGAGGCTCAGACACACTCTCACAGTTCAAAACTAGATTAAAGACCTATCTTTTTAATAAAGCATTCACTCAACACGTCACTTAGCTGTATGATGCATGAATGTGCTCTACGCATCTCCTTTATATACACTATGAACTGCAGCTACGCTAATTATTGTCTTTGTTCTCTATTCCAACTGGGGATACTCATCCCCAGGCCCCCAAAGACTATCCAGCGCCACGGATGCGATCCAAGACCCGTGACGAGACGATCCCAAGGCTCCTTAACCCTGGACCTCGCTGTATCCTGAGCAGCTGCTTGGCGGAGTAGCAAGCAAGAGACGGATTCCTGTGACCCTCCATGGACAGACGAGCCTCGAGTTCTCCAGCGTCCGGCGACTAGACTGCAGCTAGAGCTGCGCACCGATGGATTACTCTTCAGTGTTTGAAATCTAAGTAGTGAATATTAAACAACACTGAACTGAACTGAACTGAACTCAGCTATATACTAGCTAATAATATACTAGCTAATAACTAAACTGACATTTTCAATTTACTATCACCATCTATGTGAAGCTGCTTTGACACAATCTACATTGTAAAAGCGCTATACAAATAAAGGTGAATTGAACTGTTGCTGGTGTTGTTGGAAATTCCTAGCTCTCCACTGAAACAGGAGCAGGAACATGTTACAATGCTGTTGGTAGTTGTAATGCAACATAATATGTAGAGACAACTAATTAACAAATAAATCCATTGTTTTTCCCAGAATGCAGAGCGCTTGTAGCAGAAGAAAATAAATAAATTCACCAAGCAGAAAGACATAGATGTGATAAAATACATTAAACACAAACTTACTGGAAGATTGCAAAGTGCTGAAGTGAGTTTTTCATGTTAATGTTGTTTTAGCCTAATTTGTAGAGACTGCTACAAGTGAGCCATTCATATGTTTATTATTGTTTTTGGTTGTTTTTGGTTGTTTTCCAGAATGGAGAGGCCTTGCAGCAGACGATGATGCTTTTCATGACAAGAATGACAAAAAAAATAAAATAAATTGTGTTTATTTTAAAATGTGTCATGTTTGTTTCTATAATTTTTAATGCTTCTATACATTTTTGAACAAATCATATAATCCTGATATTGTTATATCTATAGATGTCTTCAAGGATTGAAAATTATCCTACAGTCATTGATCCTGCACTTTTTTCACTGATTAGTATATTTTGTTTTAGTATATAGGTGTAGTGCAACATTTAGGTGTTCCTTCTTTCAGCTCTTAGTGCAAATATATCCCTTTTATTAATACAGTATAAATATCAAACATTTACCTTCTACTTACATTTTGTTTAAATACTCAGTGTACATAGCATCTACCATCTATTAACACTTAAGTGTACTGTAAACAGCTGTAGGGGTCCAAGCTACATTAAATAGACCAAAGGGATTTATTAGCTCATTTCAATGAATCGGATCTTGAGGATTCGAATCATTGATTCGACTCAATAGAGTCAGATTGAATCAGATTAAAAGACTCGCACTTTATCTACCATTCGCCCAGCGAATAGAAGAGATCGTATGTCACCAATCTTGTTTATATTATTTACGTGGCCAACGATAATAACATAACACAGTATTGGGTTAACTTTTAGCAAGGTAACAAAATCTACAGCTCGAGGCAATGACTGATAAGCACATAAACAAGAACACAGTTCTTACAAAATGAGAACAAAGATTTATTGAGCTACACTACGATACATGAAACTAACTACGTAATAAGCAAACAACAAACAAGCGCACGCACACATTCACACATACACACAGAGGCAGTTCAGAGGATGCAAAATGAGTTGACGACAGACCCAAATCAATTCTAGTACTTCTGACTAGATCTTAGAATCACACATGAGAAACCACAAAAGCAGAGATTGAGCTTATCTTTAACTGCTTAACATCAATCAGCACCAGATCAGTTAGAGACAACGTTAGTTTGTGTTACTTGCGATTTTGCTGAAGAAAATCTTGAATCTCCCTCGCTGACTTGAGCTTGGAATGCACGTCGGTCCTGATTGGGTGGCGACTCGCTTCGGTGACGTCTTTCAGTTCACTCCCTCGTGAGTGGCTGTTGTCTTTGGGTTGTCAAGGTGCCGGGCTGCTGAGAGCGGCTTTGCGGAAGTCGTGCAGTTTCAGCGGAGTGAAACTTAACGAGGTTACATGGAAAGTTCGTGGTGACCCAATCGCGTGGCGGTGCGGTGTCCGTGCAGGCGAGAGGGGGCAGAGTGCACAGCTGGCGCGGGCAAGCTTGATGCAAAAAGCAAAGATTTTACGGTTGCAGGGCGGTTTTAAGCGACCTGGTCTGGTCCATCCCTGTGGCTCCATCTTCCAATGAGCAGTGCCCATGAGGAGCGGGTACACGCCCCACATCATGTAGTAAAAGTCACTGATTAACAGAGAATGCATGTGGGTTTCACGTGGTAAAATCCCTTGTACGATTGTAACTCTTATATCAAAGGTTACAAAATAAATACTAGTTTGTCCTACAAACTTTTCATTTATAGCACTGCGTTTTAAATGTCACTAGCTTTAGTTTAATACCAAACAGTATACATTTCAGACACATACAGAACTTTTATCTGTTATAAGGGTTAAAACAACACATTGGTTAACCTGGCTGGCTGGAATTCACACAACATTTGAGGAAAACCTATAGCATATCATTCGAAAGATGCATCTGCCTTCGTTTTGCATATTTCAAGAGATTGTCTTTAATTTCATGTATGGATTAAAAAATCCAGAGATCTCTCAGTCTCTAGGAATTGAACATTTGGCGGGCGAACAGTGCGCCCTAAGGCCAGCACATGACCAGGGAGTCATTAAACAGTCTCGTGACACGAAGCCCGCCGAAACTCCTATAAAACGCCTTTGTTTTAGACATAATAATTAACAAAGTTAGCTGAAGGGTCTTCCGAACATCTGGCACAAGTAAGATTCGAAATAAGGATCCTCTGTTCGGTTATGACATAGCCCTCAGGGCCAGGTCTAAATGACAGACAATGTGGCACCAATTTCCAGTCCTGATTCGAACTAGTTATGAAAGTTCTGCACATCTTCTGCAGTGAGTCCTTACAAGCATTTACTGTTTATTAGTGTAAATACCATCTTTTTTACTCTAATTGATAACCAATAATTAAAATGGTTTACACTAAGACTTGCTAAATAAACTGTATGCTTAATTTTTTTTGTGTAAATAGCATTATACTTTTAGGAACACTGCGATAGTGTCTACCTTCTATAAACACAAAGTGTAAGTGGCATATACATTCTATAAGCACTGAGTGCAAATAGCATCTACCATACCTTTTGTTGCTATATTGTGAAAATAGCATCTGATGCTATTTGAACTTTGTGTAAATGGCATCTCTTGTTATTTGCACTTAGTGTAAAAAGCATCGCTTGCTATTTGCACTTAGTGCAAATAGCCGCTGCCTTATCATTACGGACGCATCAGCTGAAAGTCACACACCACTTTATGGCTGTTTTCAGGATTGTATAGGAGGAGCGACGGCACCTGTAATGAAAAGGAAAGGGAATCCCGCCTTGTTTATGTTTATTTCAGAGTGTTTCATGCCTAAATAAAACGAAAGCACAGAACAGATTCCAACAGATTTAAGAGCAAGGGGCGGCCCCTGGTAGTTCAGCGGTATGGGTTGCGTATAGGGAGGATCGGCTCTTTAATGTTTATTGACACCCGTCGGAGAACGACTGAAAATACGGGAGAAATACGGGAAAATAACTTTACGGGATGATAGCAGGAGAAAAATAAAAAAAGAGACATGGAAAACTAATATAATACTCTGAAACGAGATGACAGAGAGAAATACTCAAATCTTTAGTGTCCTTCAGCAAAAGCACGTCGAAACAACTAAATATAATAACCTACAATGATACTTTTAGAAAGATCTTTACACACCGCTAATGTCAGCGATGGTCAGACACTAATGCAGATCATACTGGTTTCTCATCGTCAGCAAATACATTCTTTTTTAGAACGCCACTAGCAGCAACGCCACCGCGCCGCCATATTCAATCACCTTAAAGGTGCAGTGCGCGATTTCCGTGAAGCACTGTGGAATATAATAATAATAATAATAATAATAATAATAATAATAATAATTCTGTTAAGGATTTGGGTCCCAGTAACACTATCTTTTGAGTATATAAATAATAGCAACTTTGATTCTCAGTTTGACTAACTCTTATATGTTTATATTTTATGTTTTATGCATATAAGTCTTATTTTTCAGTCTTATTTTTGAGGCATATAGTAAATTAATCTGTATCTAATCTGTATGGAATCTCTAAAAAAAAAAAGTTAAATCACACATTATTATAATAGTCCAAATTATATGCAATATTGTAGAATAAAATAATAGATTATATCTGAAAAGATGAATTAGTAATAGCAAATAGAATATGAAATAGTGTGTGTGTGCCATGTATAATCATAACTATAATTCGAGTATGAATAATACTAATACACCATCGCGCACATCATTGGCTAAAAGCAACATATAAAAGGTCATTTCTTCCATTGGCAGTGACTGTTCTGCAGGTTAGTGTGAGTCAGGGATGAGCAAACATATTTTTGAAAATGCTATTTAATATTTTTCTCTAACATACATTTGGGCTGCTAATTTTTTAACCATTATTATAAGTTATTTTTGTTAGATTAGCTCCAGATTTGGCTTCAGTACTGACTAAACTAATAATATAAATGCACAAATATAATATTGTAAAGCATCCTATAGAAAATATTAATTTAAATGAGATTTGTGGGGGGTGTACTCAAATATGCTGAGCACTGTATGTATAATCATAACTACAACCATTACTATATATATATATTGTCACTGTTCATTTATCCGTGTTCTCCTTTTGTAGTAATGTCTGTTGCATGGCTATTTGTTTACCTTTCCTTGGCAGTGTATTATCCAGTCAGCTGACTAATCAGGGGGACCAACTGCAACCTATTATTGAGACCTGCTTAAGGACTCTGTTTCTCACCCCTTGGCATTCAGTCATTCATGTTTGTTCCTGAGTTTCAGGTCTCATTCTGCTGCCTCCTAGGAACCTCACTGTTCAAAAAAACCATCACTCAACACCTCATTGGATGAAAAACACAGACCAGTCTCTCTCCTTCTATTTATTGGCAAAACACTACAAAGGGCTGTTTTCAACTAAATTTCCAAATTTTTAACACACATCAAACTGCCTAAAGGATATCGGCTTGGAAAAAACATCTCCAACTGCTTACTCATCTGCTTACATCACCTTCCCTGCAACTCCACACATTCAACACAATTTCTCAATCCAGCTGGGATCATCCACCATTACCCCATTTGGTTCGGTAAGAAATCTTAGGGTGATTCTGGATGATCAGTTGTCCTTCAAAGAGGACATTGCAAAAATCAAACTCTTCTTAACAGATCATGCTGCACAACTTTTAGTGCTAACTCTTGTCATTTTCAAGGCTGGACTCCTACAGTGCTCTTCTAGCTGGACTCCCATCCTGCGCCCTTAATTCGCTACAGATGCTCCAAAATGGTGCAGCTCATCTGGTCTTCAATGAGAGCCCATGTAACTCCTCTCTTTATCTCTCTGCATTGGTTATTGCTCAATGCTTGTATCAAGTTCAAATCACTGGCACTGCACCCATTTACCTCCACATACTACTCAAGGTCTACATCCCCTCCAGGAGCCTCCAATCTGGGAGTGAGCGCAGGCTATAAATCACTTTCCAAAACCTTTTCATTGACTGTTCCATGCTGGAGGAATGTCTTCCCGTTCCCAACTAAATGTAAATATAAGATTCTCAAAAATATTAATATTAAATAAAAAAAATAAAAATAATAACATTAATCAATGCACAGCACTATTCATTTACAAAATCCAATTCATAATATCAAAAGATAATTTGTGAATTAACAAAAATTGGATGTATGAATTTAAATAGTTTCAGAGACTTACTAAATATGTCCCTCTGGGGCAGTGGCTTTCTTTGAATACTACATGTGTTTATTGCAACCAAGTTAATCAATGGTTTTTAACCCTTATAGCAGATGAATCCTTCTACTGTGTCTGAAATGTTTGATGTCTGGTACTAAACAAAAGCTAGTGATATTTGCAATATATTGGTGTAAATGAAAAACTATTATCAGAAACAGTATTTGTCTTGTAACTTTTGAACTTACAAGATATTTTACCACATGAAATAACCATGTTTCGTCAAGGCCAATCAGCGAAGGAAACACAAACAAATGTTGTCTCTTGCTGATCTGGTGCAAATTGATCTTAAGCAGTTAAAGAGAAACCAAATCTCTGCTTTTGTGGTTTCTCAGGTGTGATTCTAAGATCTAGTAATAAGAGCTCAATTTAATTTGGGACGGTTGTCAACTCATTTTGCACAAGCACCAGAATTGAGAACCACTGCTCTGAGGTACTCAAAATAACAAACTATCATACTCAAAATTAATTGCCTTCCTAAAGTTACTTCTCTACTTCAGTATATCCCTGTAAATATTTCTTTACAATATTTAAAACAGTTTCATACTTTAGTCAATTAATTTCTCTGGAACAATAAGCACCCTAGGTTACACGGGAGTACATTGCAACAGCCAGTTAATAAAAAAGGGTTGGGGCTTCCTGAGCATTTATTTCATTATTACGCCTTCAGTCTGAGACATCTCGCGCACTGGTCCATCCCTCCTGAGAGAGCTCCATCTTGGTTTATGGTTGAACAAGCCATCCTTCTTCCCCTTCCACCACTACAATGTCTATCCAACCATCCATTTATTCATATTATTTTGTAAATGTGTTATTTTTGAGGCTGATCTCAAAATATAATAATTTATACTGACAAAATTTTAGGTGCAGGCTAGGACTGTCTCTGCCATTTGCAGATAACGTTGTCCTTTTGGCTTCATAAGACATGGACCTTCAGCATGCAGTGGGACGGTTTGCTGCGGAGTGTGACATGGCAGGGAGAGAAACAACGCCTCCAAGTCAGAAACCATGGTGCTTGACTGGAAAAAAGTTGCCATCTCCAGTTTGGAGGAGAGCCCTTACCCCAAATCAGTGTTTTTTTTTTTTTTTCAGGAGGAATGGAATATGAGATTAAAAGATGGATCAGTGCAGCGCCAGCAGTAATGCAGTTGATGTGATTGTCTGTTGTGGTGAAGGAGCTGAGACGAAAGGCAATATTTTCAATTGACTGCTCAATCTAGGTTCCTACTCTCACCTATGGTCATGACTGAAAGGACAAGGTCTCGGATACAACCGGACACATTTTACAAAGTGTTATGACCCGCTTGTTTGAGTCGCAACATAAAAAAAGAGATGAACCAACAAAACAGCCTGAATGCAAATTGTTTATTATAAAATGAAACTCATAGAAAAATCAAAGCAACCAACAAATGTCTGGGGATAATAATGAAGAACTTAGGATATAATCACAACACTTTAACTACATATAAGTAATGCAAAACCATAAGGTTAAAGAGTCAATGAGATGGCAGGTCTTAACATGAGGAGTCCTGAGTAGCCACAGTGTCCTGGGGTAGCTAACGCAACAACTTTTATACACCCATTGATGAGTAATGCAGGCATCCAATCAGGATTTACCACATACTCCAGTCTGGAGTCTTTAAAATTGATGTCATCAGAGATAAAATAAGCACCATCAATGTGCCTCCTACAACATCGGCCCAATTAGAGCTCTGTAGACTGTTAATGGATAAACTTTAAATGTTTTTCAACAGTAGGTGAGGAAGAATTATCTAAACTGATAAATTCGTCCAAATCAACAACGTCTATGCTAGATCCTCTACTGACCAAATTATTAAAACAATTGTTTTCAAAAGTTTCTGAACCTGTTCCTAACATACTGAATTCATCCCTACTCCTAGGATACGTTCCTAAAACTTTTATACTAGCTGTCATTAAGCCTCTTATTAAAAAAACACAGCTTGATCCCAAAGAACTAGCAAATTATAGACCGATTTCAAACTTGCCTTTTCTATCAAAGATACTAGAAAAAAATATCATATCTACTCAACTATGTTCCTTCCTACAAAGAAACAATATTTATGAAAAATTTCAATCTGGATTTACAGCATTTCATAGCACAGAAACTGCACTCCTAAGAGTTACAAATGACCTCCATTAGTCGTCCAACCGTGGTTGCATTTCTCTCTTAGTGCTATTGGACCTCAGTGCTGCATTTGATACAATCGCAGGGAGTCAGACAGAGAACATCCAAAACAACATTATCTACATGAATACACTGGAGAGTGGAGTACAGATGTATCCGCACCTGTACAATCACTTGCAAAGAGATTTTAAGCCGCAGAGATGCTGTTTGCCAGAGGTTTATGAAACTGTTCTTCTCCTTGCAGCCATCATCGTGTTTACGGTAAAGCGAGGAGCGCAACACATTTACAACCCCACCTACTGCAGTGTAGGAGTGCTGGAAAACAGTATACCGTCACTCAGCCTTTTCAAACATTATTTAGACATGAAACATCCTGTGCACATGAGAAAATGTTTCGCTGCATTCATGTCATGTGTGCAACTTTTTGTCCATGTGTTTCTGTAGACACTGATCAGATCTGTACGGTTTCTCTCTAGTGTGAATCCTTTTGTGTTTTCAGATGTGTTAACTAATTAAAACCTCTTGTCACAGTGTGAACATTTGTAGGTCACAGTGTGAAATATCTGGTGCAGATTCAATTTTGATCCACATGAAGATCCACACCAGAGTGGATCTTCATGTGTTCATTAAGCTTTGCTGATCAGTTAAAACTCTGCCCAGACTGAGTGCATGTGAATGGTTTCTCTCCAGTGTGGGTCTTCATGTGTTTATTAAGGTCTGAGGAGTTTCTGAAACTCATCCCACACCGAAGCTGCGGTCAAACTAGAGTTTGAGCATGCAAAATTCTGTTTTATGGCGCTGCCAAAAGGGGTGGGATTAAACAAGATGTTTAGACATTAAAAAAAGTGAGCGATTGGTCCATATTTTAAATTTCTGTCCAGAGAGGTCATGTTTTGATCTACTATTGGTCTCACACAGTCAAGTGATACAATTCACAAGTAGGGCTGGGTATCGTTCCAAAATTTTCGATACCGATACCGATACCCTGAATTCGATACCGATTCCGAACAATACTTTTTTCGATACTTTAATTTTAAGAAATATATTTTAACAAGATTACATAACACAATCTCAGAGAAACTTTGGTTTTATTTTTTTCAGGATGTTTGTGACACTTTTCACAGCAGGCTTATCTCTAAGACCAATAAACAAAGAACAAAAGCACAAAATGAACAAAGTGTATTTAACACAATATATTAGTGCAAACAGTTTTAATAAAGTTCAAGCAGTTTTAAGTCAATCAATTTTAAGTATTTGTGAGGCTTACTGCTGCTTAAAGGTTTAGTTTACCCAAAAATTGAAATTCTATCATTAATTATCTACAAATGAAGATATTTTGGATTTAATCCAAGAGCTTTCTGATCCTCACATCGTTGAATATTTATTGAAATTATTTTTGTTTACTTTGCGCACAGAAGTATTCTTGCAGCTTCATATAATTATGATTGAACCACTTTTATCACATCGACTTATTTAGACTATGTTTTTGGTTCCTTTCTGGACATCGAAAAATGCATATTCAGTAAATCTATGGGAGGATCAGAAAGCTTTTGGATTAAATCCAAATTATCTTTATTTGTGTTCTGAAGGTAAACAAAGATCTTAAGGGTTTGGAACAACATTAGGGTGGACATTTAAATAAGACAAGTTTAATGTAAACTTCATTATTTACTGTTAACCTCAAAGCATTTAAGTATTGTATGTCTGTTTACATTTCGGAGCCCCAGCCATCGCGCAGTTATCCTCATCAGTCACGGAGGACGCTTGTGCTGGGCACATTGTTGAAGTCAGGAAAATACTGAGGATGATGATGATGATGACTGCGCTGGCGTGATCTTGCAGTCAAACACGGAGCAACTTTCTGCTCGTAAATTAATTCCGTGTACTGCGAGGTGTTTTATTGTGGCGCATACATTTATAAATGTGACAGCATTCACGAGTTGTGCTTGTTTTTCCCCTTTAAGAGAGCGGAAAGTGACGGGGTGTGTTTCCCCTTTAAAGTGTGTTTCCCCTTTAAGCGTGTGTATCGAGGAGGAAAATAAAGCGATCGATTCATAAAGTGTTCATCCCGCGTTTGATGTCTCTACTTTTAATTTTCTTCGCTTAAACGGCCACATTATCATATTAGACGTGTTGCCAGTCTTGGTCGCGATAACTTTTTTACAGATATTGCATCGCACGCTGTTGCCTCCAATCTTTGCATAATGTAGCCATACTTTTGATCGCCTAAACATTGTTTGCGTTGAGTTTATGATATGCTTTAAAGTGTAGTGTATGCATTACAGCCTCACATTTGACAAGCTCTGGGCGAGTGGGCGTAATACTGCCGTAAACTATTGATTTTCAAGACAGCCTCGCAGCAGGCTGATTCAGGCTCATCACCAGCATTTGATCCGGGCATATGTTAAGGGATGCCGCAGGTTTTCTAGCTCACTGACGTTGACAAGATTATACCCTTGGGTATCGAAATTTGGTACCGAACGAAAATGATTTTTTCGATACTCGATAGTATCGAGACGATTCGGTCGGTGCTTAAAAAGTATCGATCTCGATACCCAGCCCTATTCACAAGTCAGAGATTACCAAGCTTGAACTTTGCAATTTGCACAAACTTGTGTTTCCGTTCTGACACATTTGTATGCATATTAATAGAAGTCTATGGGGAGAAAAGTCCAGTGTGACTGTGGCTTAAGTACAAGTGAATGGTTTCTCTCCAGTGTGGCTCATCATGTGTACATTAAGGGATGATGAGCGTCTGAAACGCTTCCCACACTGGGTGCATGTGAAAGGTTTCTCTCCAGTGTGGATCCTCATGTGTTGATTAAGGTTTGATGAAAGGCTGAAACTCTTGCCACACTGAGTGCATGTGAATGGTTTCTCTCCAGTGTGGTTCCTCATGTGTAGAATAAGGGATGCTGATTGTCTGAAACTCTTCCCACACTGAGTGCATGTGAATGGTTTCTCTCCAGTGTGGATCCTCTTGTGTAGATTAAGAGATGATGGGCAGCTGAAACTCTTCCCACACTGAGTGCATGTAAATGGTTTCTCTCCAGTGTGGGTCCTCAAGTGTTGATTAAGGTGTGATGATTTGATAAAACTCTTCACACACTGGGTGCATGTGAAAGGTTTCTCTCCAGTGTGGCTCATCATGTGTACATTAAGGGATGAAGAATGTCTGAAACGATTCCCACACTGAGTGCATGTGAATGGTTTCTCTCCAGTGTGGGTCCTCAGGTGTTGATTAAGGTGTGATGATTGGCTGAAACTCTTCCCACACTGAGTGCATGTGAATGGTTTCTCTCCAGTGTGGATCCTCATGTGTTGATTAAGGGATGCTGATTGGCTGAAACTCTTCCCACACTGAGTGCATGTGAATGGTTTCTCTCCAGTGTGGATCCTCTTGTGTAGATTAAGGTTTGATGATTGTCTGAAACTCTTCCCACACTGAGTGCAGCTGCAGGTGAAATGATTCTTGTCTCTCCTTTTCAAAATACCATCAGTCTGTAAATGAGTTTTTTCCTCAATTTTGACATGATGTTCCTCCTCTTTACTCCCCTTATTTTCTTCAATTAGGTCTGAAATAAATAAATAAAACATTAGTTTTCATTAAGTCTTAAAAACTCCCATCAAAAGCTGAATAGTGAAAAGACACTGGAAACATTGGCTACACACACACTGTAGGTTTGATGCACATTAAATGTAAAATAAATCAGATCATATTTTGTTTAGTCCATTAATGTGTACACATGTAAGCAGATTCAATTTAATTCATCTTTATTTATCTAGTGCTTTTACAATGTAAATTGTGTCAAAGCTGCCTAACATAGAAGCTATAGTAAACTGAAACTGTCAGTCCAGTTTTCAGAGTTTCTTACATAATTGATCATAAAAGTCAGTTTGGTCATATTGATAAGACACAGATTTGAAAGTGTAGAAGTCCATCTATTAGCCCAATGACGAAACTAACAGCATGGTCGAAGGTTAAATGCATGTAAACCTTTTCTAGTGCTTCTGAAAAAAAATGTTATTTATTAGAATTAATTTATATTCGTTTTTTAGCTCCGAATTTAATCTGACTCCAATTTTAAGTGACTGTCAAATTTAGACTGTATTTCTATTTGTAAGTATGGATCACATTCATCATTTATGACTTAATTTAGGGCTTTAATTCATATCTGATTCCTTACTCTTCAGTTATACATTCATTAGGGGCCAAACTCAAATTTGGAGTTACACGCCCTGGGTTAGCATGTCTTCTCACAGACAGTATGTCGACACTAAAGTTAGTCAGAGGGTGCAGGATTAACTAATATTCCAATAGACTGGTTGCAAACTGCTCACTCATCCTAAAAGAATAGTCGATTTAGCCAAGCACATGCAACTTACTAAAATCAGCGATTAGATGATTAAAGATCTCCATGCTGTCGTGCCAAAACGGCTCCGTAGAGTCAAATCTGCCTTTAAAAAAGTCTAAGTTAAAGTTAGCTCAGACTCCACTTAATCTACTAGATATAAAAGATTTCAGGAGAATTCAGAATGAGTCAAAACTTAACATTTTATTTGTCAGGTAAAATTGTATTAAGCCAATTATATAATAAAACAATCAGAAAGCCAGTTCAGAGATGATACTGTAAAAATACAACACCCATTCCTCAAAAATAAATCAATGAGTTAGAGATGCATACCTGACCAGAGAAGTACGCTGCAGCATAAGTCTCAGAGATGCTGCAACGGGGTGTCTTGGCTACAAGATCTCAATGATATTGATTCACATTTCCCTTAAATACTCAACTCAGAACAAACAGCCATAAATTACAGATAACAGAAGCGTCATTTTTATTCATATATATTCATAATTACAACAAAATGTTTTTCTAAAATTTGTTAAGCAGACAGGGAACACTTGTTCATTCTGTGCCTGACTGGTAAACGCATCAGAGAAAAAAGTTCTGGGGTATCAGCTGAATATTTGCCTCGCAGACGTGAGACATACCTGTACAGCATCTGCATAAAGGCTGGAATGTGCACCTTTCCCCTTGTGTGCTGTTGGGCCATTTTCATCCATTCTGGGGTGATTTAGAGGCTTAATTTGGCCAAAGCTTTCTGTTTCCACAAATGGACTGATATTTGGGGTTCTTACACCTTAATACACTCATACATTTGTTTATTTATTTATTGTTTAATAGAAAATATGACTTTGCAACATCAAGCAGCATTAGGCATGGGCCAGTATAAGATTCTGACGGTATAATAACCTTGAATAAAAGTATCACAGTTTCACTGTACTGTGATTACAGCTCTAAAATATCTTTTTAAATGTCTGGATTAAAAACAAACACTTTTTTTCCCTTTGAACACAATATATTTTAATATAAAACATTAAAAAGAAACTTAAGTAAAAAAAAAAAAAACTTACATATACTAAAGGAGCAGAACATTTCAGCGGTTTTAAAACCTTGACTTTTCCAAATTGCAGTATACCTTAAAAATGGTTATTGTCCCATGCCTATGCAATAATATACACTGATTTTGGGATCTAAAAAATAATTATTTTTTTAAAAGTCTCAAGCTAAAAGATTACAATGGCGGCGCCTGCTGGTACATGTAGAATATGGTCAATACTGACGAACTTTACACTCAAATGTTTGCATATCATCAGCTGCTGTAATCCATTTCTGAAGCAGCAAAAGTCATTTTTAGACTAGTTTGTTGGCCAGTTGTAGTCAGTGCAATGCTAAACGTTATTGTTCCACTATAATTTGTTTGTTTTGTCTCACGTCGTCCCACAGCAACATCATATAGTTTCGAATACTGTACAGTGTTTTATAACAATTAATTACTTTAGTGTCCATTTCATTCAGCATGTTTAATATTGGGTGAATCCACGTTTTTTGACATACTTTAAAACCAGGGTTTCTGCAGGTTTCACCAAGTTCAATTTAAGACTTTAAGACATTTTTAAGACAATTATGAATTAAATTTTAGACTCATAAAGGGCTAAAGGCTAAGGATTTTTTCAAATGGCACAGATGATTTTTATTTAGATTTTATTTGCCCTATCAAAAAATATTATAATTTAATACATTTAATAATACAATAATAGATGAATAACAAAAATAAAAGTACAATATTTTAGATATTAGCAAAAGATTTTAAATATTGTGTAAAAACAAGCAAAATCAACCTGTTTGTTCCTGCAGATCTTCATGTTTGACTGTGAATGTTTCTTCAATCTTCACATCTTCACTCTCCTCTTTAATAAACGCCATCTTTATAACAGTGTGGAGATCAGTCGCTTCAGCAGGAGTTTTTCTCTGCGTTTGGACACTTTATCCTGTTTAAAATGAACAAAACAATAAAAATGTTCTGTTTAAAATAAATAAAACAATGAACAGAAACTAAATAACTTCTCTTCAACACTTGCTTCAACAGTTTCTTTATATGAGAGTAATTAACAAACAGAAATCAGGTAAGTCCGGGCAAGAAACAACTGCCACAAATGACCTGATTAAAACTAGTTCTCCACTTCTTATATATAGTGATGTTTACTTAGAATGGAATGACATTATGCTGTTTAATAAATTAAACCTTCATTAAAACACTTAGTACACACATTTCTTTTCCTTTTTTCCAACAATAGCCCTCATTACTGTGAGTAAAATAGTACTACGTTGGTTAAAGGGTTAAAATAATATTGCCAACAGCAGGTACATAATTTAGCATCGGATAAAAAAACCTGAAACTTTAGTTAATCTGTTTATATCTGTGTAAACGCTTTAAAACAAACCTTTCTCCAGTTGAATCGCAGCGCAGGAGCGGTGCAGCTGTATGACGTCACATCGCCACACCAAAATAAAGTCTTTTTTGTTTCGCTTTTTTTGCTACTTACTGTTGCGGTCATGACTTATTGATAAATGTCCCCCTCGTTTTCCACTTTACACAACAATATACAAAACATTTAATCTAATCTAATGACAATTTTGAAAAAAAAATTTAATCCACTTCATGATGACTGCATGTCTAAAACCTCAGTACAAATCTCATCCTGGTAATTATGACCTCTTCTTTTCCTTTTCTACAACTTTGTAGGCCTAAATTACTGCTGTTTTGTTTTTTACCGGGCAGGTAGATCTGAAAAAATATCAGCAAAAAGCAATGAAAACAGCTAAAATCACCTGATTGAAATATCTATTATAATAGATATTTTATAATAAAGCACTAAATTAAAATAAATAAACAATACAACACATCGTCTGCTCTTCTATGGCAAAAAACAATTAATAAAAAAATATATACAGCGTCTGGTCCCCGTGGCAAAAATAATATTTAATAAAAATATTTTTTTTAAAAGCGCAGCATCGGGCACCCTGTGTCAAAATAAATCGTGGTGGACACACAAAAATGATTTACTATTGAAATACATTGAATGGAAATTCGTGCAGGGTAACTTTGTTACAAAGAAAGTAATTAAATATGTTTGGCATGTTTTAGAATAACAGGGAAAAGTCAGAATCTTGTCGGCTTAGTCCCTTTATTAATCCGGGGTCGCCACAGCGGAATAAACCACCAACTTATCCAGCATTTGTTTTACGCAGCGGATGCCCTTCCAGCCACAACCCATCTCTGGGAAACAGCCATACATTCTCATTCACACTCATACACTACCGACAATTTAGCTTACCCAATTCACCTGTACCGCATATCTTTGGACTGTGGGGGAAACCGGAGCACCCGGAGGAAACCCACGCAACCACAGGGAGAACATGCAAACTCCACACAGAAATGCCAACTGACCCAGCCGAGGCTCGAACCAGCGACCTTCTTGCTGTGAGGCGAACGTGCTACTCACTATGCCACCGTGGCTACCTGCAAATAACAATAAATAAATAATAATGACTTGGTCCTTTTGTTATACCCTAAACCAGGGCTATTCAATTGGCGGCCCGCGGGCCGAACCCGGCCCCCAAGACCATTTTTTCTGGCCCTCCAATTAGTTTGAACAAGACATCAGAAATAAATTTAGTTCAGTCGAAAAACAGCCGCTATAGTTATGTAGTGACGTGCATCTGTTCAATACAGCACGAGCTGCAGTTGAAGGCTGCGCAGAGCGTGAGTCGCCTGATATTAAGCGAGTGGATCTGGCAGCCGGAAACACTTGGATATTTTTGTAGAAACTGCCTTTTGTACAATGCACTGATATTGTTGTTAGGGATGCTTCGATTCGCCGATTTCACTGCGCTTTTATTCGTCACGGTTAATTATTCGTAAAGGCTTTACAACTGCGCGTTTCTGTTGTACAGAACGAAACTGCTGCAATTAAACAGTTATGCCACCTGTGCGCTAGTTTAAAGTCCCGAGCTTGTACGCCGATGCCAATGCAAGCACACTGGATTAACTATAGCGGCGCGCCGTTCCACTATTACATCCTTTCCGCGCGCATGTTTGTTATTTCTAGAATACGCCAATGTGTGTGCGCAAGCGGAACAACGCGCTCGATGGCGGCTATCCGGGCGCACGCATTAGAAAACATTGCGGTGAGGTTGTGCGTGGCTTTCAGTGCACTGTAAACAAAAGATATGTTAGACGAATTATTATTAAATGATTATGTATGTACACTCTCAGAAATTAAAGTACAGGGCCTGTTACTGGGGCAGTACCTTTTCAAAAGGTTGTACCCAAAGAGTCCACAGTGGAACCTCACAGGTGCATATTCGTACACAAATGTACCTAAAAAGTACCTTTGAGGTACCATTATAGACCATTCAGATACAAATATGTACCTTTTGAAAAGGTACTGCCCCAGTGACAGATCCTGTACCTTTATTTCTGAGAGTGTGTGAACGCAGATGATAACACCAGTTAATCTAAATACTTAGATCTACCTAACATAAAGTTTAAATTTACATTAGACGCAATTACCGTGAAACCATGATTATTCATCAGACTATAATCTACAACCAAAATCTATAATTGCTGCATCCATAATTGTTATGCAGTTCAAAACATATGAATGTGTTTGAATGTAGAAGAAGCCTACTTAAACAATGCACTGCTTTTGTTGTGCTTTGAAATAAAACATTTGAAGGTTTGTTAATAAAGCCACATTGTAAAATGCACTGATATTATGTACAACATACATACATTTTAATGTAGAAAAAGCCAACGTGGGTGTCTTAAGGAGCAAAAATGCAACATATGTAGTTGCGTCCTCACTCATATTGCAAGTCACACCTCTCCGGCCCTTCGTTTGGGATGCTCTTCATGAACCGGCCCCCATGACAAACTAATTGAATAGCCCTGCCATAAACTGTCAATGATTCCTGGGAGATACAACTCATAAAATCATAAATCAATATTTATTTATTTTTTTACTTGGATCCAGATAATATATCAAATGACATTAAATGATTTTTTGCTTGTCATTTTTCACTCCAGACTGTTTAAGGATTAGATATCTGGAACATGAACAACACAAAAACTGTTAAATGAGAAAAGCATTTTTGCAAAGTATTTATAAATAACTTAATCAATACCACTGCATTCTCATCAAAGCATATCATTAATCCATATTAAACTGCATATTTTTGGTTATAATTTTGTTATTTTCAGAATGCAACTTTATATATAATCAATACAACAAAAAGCACATCTCTATATGAAAACGTATAACTAGGCTACAGTTAATCATTACTCTATCCAACTATGTGTGTTTTTATTTTTTCTAATTGAATCTAAATTAATTTGCAATTGGGCTTTTGTATATCTGAAAAAGTGTGGTGAGTGTATCAGTTTGTATATTTAACTCACTTTCTGATACATTAACTTAGCTTTTATATTCAGCTAAAAATATAAAAAATCAAAGTATATTTATGAACAAGACATTTGATAATCTGGAAGCGTTGACTTCAAATGTATTATTTAGCCATGTATCTTTCATCCTTCTACTGGACACATCAGGAACAACAGGGGCGTAAAACTGTCTGGGTCGTAAAACTGCCTGGATCTAAGTCTGCAGACGCCCATATAGGGGTAAAATGGAAAACGAGGAAGAAATTCATCAATAAGTCATGATTGCAGCAGTAGGTGGCAAAAAAA
>CAIGQQ010027987.1:1369-63170 GCA_903798035.1 Danio albolineatus
GGGAAAAAAAAAAAAATATATATATATATATATATATATATATATATATATGTGTGTGTGTGTGTGTGTGTGTGTGTGTATATGGAATTATGAGTTTGAGATCATTACTTTTAGTACTATTTTTTTAAAAGTAATTGACACTTTTCCTGGAGTGCTCCAACAAAGTAACATATACAAGTTACCTGTATGGGGAAATGCTCATCCTCTTCCTGTTCCTGTTGTAAAAAGAATAGAGAGAGATTTAACTTAGTTTGCCATAACCAATGCTAAGTAACACCTAAACAATACAGCGGGTCACCTGCAAATCACACCGTTAAGTTTCAAAACAACCACCCAAATAACAAAGGTAAAGTTGGTTTTAAATTCACACATTCGAATTTAGGCTCCTTAATATAACATTAGAAAACTATTGTTTGCAAAGTCCAAATAGCGAAATCACACTAGCAGACAACGAATATCAATCTACAACTTTGTCCATGGTCAAAGAAATATTGCTAATGTTGTTTTAAAGTGTTATTTGCACGCGATTTTAGACCGGATATACCATGGTAAACAATATAGGGAGCATGTCACTGAACGAATGTGCGAATATAAATTCAACTTTACTTCAATGCAAATAACAAACACAGAGGCAGTACAACATTTGCTGTTTTAGATGTTTTTCGCCGTCGTTTAACGTAACACAAATAAAGATACTTAAGCTCCAATCTACTATGTGAAAACATACAAAACAACACTTTAGTTCAACAGAATCAGACGTATAATATACTTACAGTGCGAGCGCCGTGTAGAGTCTGGCAGGCTCTCGCAGAGCATAACACGAGTGAGATTGAAAAGTGCGCATGCGCTTCCGAAAACGCTGGTTCAAGTGCGCATGCGCGGCTGACATTGCATCATGCTCAGTGCGCATGTGCGGCTGAGATTGCACCGGTCTGAGACTGCATCGTGTCTGCATCCAGACCCTTCTCGAAAGACACAGAAGCCAATCGTATGCATTAAGAGCCGGAAAGAGATTTGATCCGTTCACCCCCCGAGTCCTCGGTCTGAGTCATGTCTCTTTACATTTTGTCACGTGATGAACGAACCAGAAGACACGAAAGGTGAACTAGTCATGGCTCCTTTCGGCTAAGACTGTGAACATTGGTTGAGATTATATGGACTGTCCGTGTGACGTGAACGAACCACTGAAATTTGAAGACATGAAGAGGTGAGCTGAGCAAAGAGGCAAAAATATCTTCATAGATAAAAGAGCAGGCAAACAGTGAATGATTATTTTCTCTTATAGCATTCTATTTATGACTTGTTTGTAGTTTGATCAACATTTGGGCTAGTTGTACATGTGTTTGGAAGCAATTCGTAACAGTTTAATAATATATTGGCAAATTGAACGAAATGACTCAAAAAAAGATTCGTTCATCTCGATGAACGAGACTTAAAGATCCGAGTCAGTAAAATGATCCGAACTTCCCATCACTAACACTAACAAATAATATTTCACAGCTATAAATAAATACTCTACAAGATGACAATCTACGAACTTAGAATAGACAAATGTGTTACAATAATTAATAAAACTGTAAATAAAACAAATAACAATCAAAAGTTACAAATGTTGAGCAGGCCGACAGCATAAACTACAGATAAATAACAACAGTAATATGGAATATGTGTTACAGCTGACAGCAAACAAATACATTATAACAGATCAATTTATGTGATGATATAACAAATAACAATCTGCAAATGTTAAACAAGATAGCAATATACGAATAAAGCATACAAAGAAAGTAAAATATTATATCTATCAGTCTGACAACAACCTGATAACAAATGGCATTATACTATTATAAATAGGCTTCTAAAGGTGACAACAATATACAAACTATAAAATATGTATATATATTTATAAACCTATAATTGAAAATATAGCAATCTCAAATTCCAACCAACATTCAGTACAATCTACAGTCTAACTGAAAAAGACGTAGAAAACTAATATAATAATCTGAAACGAGATAACAGAGAGAAATACTAATATCTTTAGTGTCCTTTAGCAAAAGCACGTTGAAACAACCAAATATAATAACCTAAAATGATACTTTCAGAAAGATCTTTACATCCCACTAATGTCAGTGATGGTCAGACACTAATGCAGGTCACACTAGTTAATCAACGTCATCGAATACATTCTTTTTTTAGAACGCCACTGACAGCAACGCCACCAAGCCGCCATATTTAATCACCTTAAAGGTGCCGTGAGCGATTTCCGTGAAGCACTGTAGAATTTACTACTACTACTACTACTACTACTACTCAGGGGCATATGAGGATGGGCCCCCTACTACCAGTTAACAAAAACATTACTTATAAAAAGTAATGAATCACACATTATTATAATAGTACAAATGATAAACAATAATGTAGAATAAAATTATAGATTATATCTGAAAAGATTAATGAATAATAGCAAATAGAATTTGAAATTGTATGTGTGTGCTATGTATAATCATAACTATAATTCGAGTATGAATAATACTAATACACCATTGCGTCCATCATTGGCTATAAGGAACATATACAAGGTCATTTATTCCATTGGCAGTGACTGTTCTGCAGGTTAGTGTGAGCACAGGTGTGAAAATACAAAGATTATTTTATAAAAGATGACTGATAATGCCAAACAAATGTTGATTTAATTAGTTAATATGAGTTCACTGATTAAGAAAATGTATTCATGTATTTTTGAAAGCCTCAGTTTCACAGCAATTTACACACATCTATAATTCTCCAGTGTCCAGCACTGAAGCTTTGCAGGCAGGTTTCTTGAAGTGTCTTGGAGATGTTCTTCAGTTCTTCTGAATTATCTGCCAAAACCTTCTCAGCGTGTAATGACATTAAAAAAAGTCTGAAATATGTCTATTTAATTCTGGACAGATGATGTTGAATATTCTGTGTATATTACTAAAAAGATCAATGATTTTCTAGAACATCAGTCTGAAGCTATGGTACTGCTGGTACTGTAGCAGGAAGGATATTGTGGCTAATATTTGACAGTCTATGTTTAATAAAGAAATGGGTTGAAATGATCCACAGTTCAGAAGGTCCTTCCCTTTATTTGGTCAAATGGAAATTGTGAATTGCTAGAAAGATTGTTGGAGATGACCAAAAGAAAATGACTCCTCAAGATCAGAAACAGGAGCATTAGTCTATCTTTAAATGTTTTCAAGGATTCTGCCGTGAAGCGTCTGGTTCAGGAGCTTCTGCATTCTGCACACGTGAGAGTGTTTTATTAAGATCTGCTGAACTGATGGATTCTTCAGGTGAGATTTGAGGGATTTGATGAAGAATAAAGAAAATCTCATTCAGAAAGGTTGTAATCAACTTCAGAGCAATATAAGCTAGTGTAATAAATGATTAAAGGTTGGATCCATTTCTGACTCATCTTTAATATTGCTATTGTTCATTGGTTTAGATGTTTGTGACTGAATGTTTTCTTACTTGTTGAGCAAGAATCTTTCCAGATTTGACTGAGTGTGGAAGAAAGAGCAGGATTGAAGTAAAAACACCTTCTGTCTGCTAAGACTTTATCGAGTCAAGTCAGTAAATGTAAGTGTCACGTCTCAGGGCTGCGGTCAGGACTGTTCAGCCTGCCTCCAGTTTACAGGTTAGTGGCGTCTAGACATTATTTCCAAGGAAAATCCTAATTTCATGTTGTCTGTAGATCTGTGTGAATCAACGTTTCCCCAGAGCGAATGCAGAAGCTCTGATGATGACACACAACTTTCATGATCGCTCAGACTCGCACACGTTAACAATAACCTGTGTTTCTGTGCACATGGGCTGATGGTTTATTTAAATGGTAATGGTTTATTCTCAACTCAACTCTATTTATTTATTAAACACTTTCAACACCACATGAGGAACTAAAGTGATGAACAGAAAGAAGAAGACAATATGAAAGAGAACAGAAATAAAAGAAGCAGGTTTACGATACATTTTTGAAAACAGCAGAGAACAGAAGAGTTTTTCGGCCACTGTGGAGTGAAGCGAGTGTTGGAGATATACAGGAGCTGTTATTACGCGCTTACATAATGTACTCAATGAAAAGTGTTTTTCTTGATGAAAACCCCTGAAGAGACTGTGTGTCTGACAGATATTATAATACGCTTCATGGGTGATAAACATACAAACACCAGCTGATATTCACTGTGGAAAACAGAACATCTTCAGCTCATCCTCGACTGCAGATGACAAATACTGATCCGTCTGAGCAGCTCTACTTCAGATCAACACACCTTCATACTGCACGCTCTTATAGAGAGGAAAACGGGGAGGAGAGCACAATAAAAACAACAAAATAACATTTATTTACGGTTTAATTAAACATATTCAATAAAAGACCCAAAATAATGAATATGAAGGAAAACATAACGTTACATGTGCTATAATCTGAACTTGTGCTGTTGGGGAAACCGACAGTTTGTTCAAGAGCACACACACACATACAGCAGTGAACATGTGCACGCGAACTCTCTCTCTCACACACACACACACACCTACACACAGCAGTGAACACACGCTCACAAACACACAGCAGCGAACACACACAAACACACAGCAGTGAACGTGCACACACACATGCACACACTCACACAAACACAGCAGTGAACGTGAACACATGCACACAGCAGTGAACTCGCACTGACACACACGCATGCATGCACACACACAAACACACAGCAGTGAACATGTGAACACACACAGCAGTGAACAAACACACACATGCAAGCACGCACGCGCCCACACACACACACAGCAGTGAACACAGACACACAGTAGTGAACCTATGTACGCATACACATGCACACACAAAAGAGACTCCAGATCATCTCACTGCTATTGACAGCTCCTGCAGAGGATTATTGGTAAATCTCTCCTCAGTCTCTCAGTCTTCAGCAGTTTCACTGATGATCCAGGATAAACAAACCCAAACCCAGCCCAGAGCGGCTCAGTGAATGTGGTCTGGACTGAGTGGATGAGGCTCATTGTGTCTCTAAAGATTTTGTAGAAGATCAGAGTTCCTGCACTGTGATCCACAAACACTCCTATTCTCCTGCTGATCGACTCTACTGCGAGATCAGTGTGTGTGTTGTTGTGTATGAATGAGAAACTGGAGGAAGAGCAGACCAAACTCCAGGACTGATTATTACATCCAAACCAACACTCATCACCTCTTCCCTTCCTCCTGATGCTCTTATATGACACTGATATACACACATAATCTCCACTCCAGTCAATCTCCCAGTAACAGCGTCCACACACACTCTCTCTGCACAACACCTGAGCGTAATAATCAAATCTGTCTGGATGATCAGGATACCACTGTTCCTCTAACACACGCTCCACCTCTCTGTTCTCCTCAGACAGAATGAGTTCAGTGTTTGCTGTGTTTGGATCCAGTGTGAGAAAAAAGGCATCTGAACACAAGAAGACACACATTTATAACTACAGCTGTGTGTGTGAGAGAGAGAGAGAGAGAGAGAGAGAGAGAGAGAGAGAGAGAGAAAGAAAGAGAGCTTGTGTTTGAGAAAGAGCGTGTGTGTGTGTGAGAGAGAAAGAAACTGTGTGTGTGTATGTGTATGCTTGTGTGTGAGAGCGAGCATCTGCATGTGTGTTTATGAAAGAGCTTGTGTGTGTGTGCGCGCATGTGTGTGAGAGAAAGCATACGTATGTGTGTGTGAGAGAGCATGTGTGTTCGAGTGTGTGCATGTGTGAGAGAGTGTGAGAGAGCATCTGCATGTACAAATTTTGCGAGAGAGTGTGTGCATGTGTGTGAGACAGCATACGTGTGTGTGAGTGACAGTATAGGAGTGTGTGTGTGCGCATCTATGAGTTTGTGTGTGAGAGAAAGAAATATGTATGCTTGTGTGTGTTTGTGAGAAAAAGTGTGTGCGTATGATTGTGTGTGTATGTGAGAGAGAAAAAGAGAATGTGTGTGTGTGTGTGTGTGTGTGTGTGTGTGTGCTTGAGTGTGAGAGAGTGTATGTGTGTGTGTAGACGTACATTTGCGTAGTCCTGCTGTAATCCTCTGCTCTCCTCCATGATCCAGACTGTAAACACACACAGATTGACATACAGTGAGTAAACAAACACTAAACACAGATCAAACATCACTCATTATGCAGATTCATTACAATAAGACATTTACAGTGTCTGCTGGATGCTGATTTGAGGCCAGTTTTACTTATAAAACACTCTGAACTCACTGCGAGTGAGATGGAGAAACTGAAAGCACACAAGCACTGAGGTAAAATCAGATGCTCAAGACATCACCTTTATAATAATGACTTGTGTTTAAATGGAGCAGTTTTATGACAGAGGTTTGTGATATAACTGCAGAGCATTCCGTCAATCCTTATTTTCTGTGGATAGAAAATACTTTCTTCCGTTCACATACTCTGGTGAGGACATACAGAAGATACAGCTTGTAGAGTAGAACAATCATCTCTATGAAGAGCAAGTCATTCACTATCAATTAATGTAAAGGGAGGGGGACACATTTAGTTTTGATAATTCACTTTATTTTTGTTATCAAAAGACCACTTCAGTTTCGGTTTCTGACTGTAAAACAAAAAAAATCTAATATCATTATTAAACTGAAACTCCTCTCATTCTGAAAAAATATAACTATTTTCTGTAATAGTTGTGAATATTTATCTTGTAAACTCTGCAGCTCATAGATCTGGTCCACTGACAGAAGCTGCCTTTTTATTTTTCAGATGATTATAAAAATCATGCGCCAGTACAAAGCGGCTTTCACAACACAATATGACTAGAGATACACACCTTACACACAGAGATTGCTAACTAGCATTGGGTTTTGTAAGAATTTTAATGATCCCTATTCCAATATTGATCCTGCTCGTTGATTTTGATTCTTATCGACTGCCAGTATTGATTTCAATGAAAATAATACATTAAAAAAAGTCATTTAGGCCCTGTTCATGCAGTTCAAGTTCATTTTCATTGATCTGATCACAAAAGGACAAATGAGACCCATTAGGCCACTGATTTAATTATTATAATTTACTAGAACATATTTTATTAAAGCTCCAGATCAATTAAACACACATTATGAATAGACTAGCCTACTTTCTGCATTAAATCATGAGATTATAGATCGTTGATTTGCTTTTATTTCTGATCTATTAGACCTATATTTACACTTTATCTGCTGTACAGTTTTAATATGTATAGTGGGGGAAATAAGTATTAAACACATCAGTTTTCCTCTGAATAATATTTCTCAAGGAGCTGCTGACATGGAATGGAACCAGATTTTGGTAAAAACTCAAACAATACAAACATCAAAATAAAACAAATCAAACAAATCTGAAAAATAGTTCTGTGTAATAACAATGAAATGACAGAAGGAGAAAGAGCTGAACCACTGGAACCATGCTAAACCGGACATTCTGATGGTATGGAAAATGTATATAGGCGATGTCAAAGAAATCTTAGACAACCCCCACCTGATACTACAAATGTCAAATTTTATGTACTTTATCTAACAGCTTGGTCTTAACTACAGTTATTCTGAATTTCCTGATGTGGATATAACAGGGCAGGGGGATTGGGGTATATATGGGGTAATAGCTGTTAAAGGTATTTTTCTATCTGATTGTAAAATTGTATATTTTCATTTTTGGAAATAAAAACTGAATTACAAAAAAAAAAAAATCTGATCTTTAATTTGTATTTTCTATTGGATTGGAGTCAGGTGAGCTTGATTTTCTTTCTCTGAAAGCATTTGAGAGTTTCATTGGCTGTGTTTTGGATCATTGTCTTGCTGAAATGTCCACTCTGGTTTCATTTTTATCCTCCTGCTAATTTAGATGTTGGACTGAAGCAGCTGATCTTCATTTACACCGAGGAAGGGCAGAGGATTGCTGAAGAGCTACTGAGAGATTTCAGCTGCTGTCTGGGCTTTCACTGCTGGAATCAACCTCTCTTTCTTCATCTGTTCAAAACATCACTTAATTTGTAATTCGTTTTGATTTCTTTTCTTGCATATATGGCTTTCTTTGCTTGTTACCAACATCCGGTGAAAATTTCAAGTCAACAGCACCTTTATGGCACCTTTATTAACAATGATAAACCATGGTTCACACCAAAACTTAGACAGCTTCATCAGGTCTAAGAGGATGCCTACAGGAGTGGGGACAGGATTCTTTACAATAAAACTAGGAACACATTGACAAGGGAAATTGGTGTGGCTAAAAATAACTATGCTAACAACCCTGCATTAGTGTGGACGGGTCTGAGAAACATTACCAATTACAAAACACCTTCCCCCAGTATTGATGGCAGCAAACTTCTCGCAAACGGCCTGAACATGTTCTATTGCAGATTTGACACCTTCGACCAGACACCCTCTACACAGCCATCAACACCTCTACCCACCTCCAGCCACACCCGCCCGGACCATCTTTCTACACAGCCATTAACACCTACAGACATCTCCCTCTCCCCCCCTGATCTTCAGATCAGTGAGGATAATGTGCGTCAGGTCTTCATTAAACAGAAGAGAAGGAAAGCGCCAGGCCCAGACGCTGTCTCGCCAGCCTGTCTGAGAAACTGCGCTGACCAGCTGGCTCCCATTTTCGCGCAGATCTTTATTGGAACAGTGCATAGTTCCATCCTGCTTCAAACGCTCCACCATCATCCCAATTCAGAAGAAGCAAAAGATCACCGGACTCAACGACTACAGACCTGTTGCCTTAACATCTGTGGTCATGAAGTCATTTGAAAGACAGGTTCTAGCATATCTGAAGGACCTCACCGGACCTTTGCTGGACCCCCTGCAGTTTGCCTATAGAGCAAACCGATCTGTGGATGATGCACAGGGCTCGACAATAAGGACTGCCCGATGGCCGGGACAGTATACAGGATGGTTACTGGCCCGATCGGGCAACTAAAGTGAAACTTTGCTGCGACTGTTTGTCAATTGCGTGCAAATACAGGGTGCTTTAACACCCAGTCGTTCGTTTGGGAACCTGTCTCGTTTGCCCTGTAAGCGCAGTTCGTCTAGCATTTGTGAATCCCGCAATAGCGCTTGGATTCGCGGCAAACAATCGGTCCGAGATCGCCTGTGTTAGGATGGTTGTTGCAGTACGGACTGTATTGTGTGTAACACGAGTTGTTGATATATTATCCAGTTTGTGCAGCTGGAGAGTACTGATCAAATGTGTTGTGTTAATAAAGTTACGCAACTATAACATCGTTAACCATCCATTCTATTTGGAATAGAGGATAGAATGAAACAGCCAGGATGAGGTGATCTCGGCTCGATTGAAACAACCTAGAGTGGACTGATTTTAGTGAGAAAGCAAAACAATCCAACGAACTGACGAAGCAGGCTAAATCACGGTGTATTACGGTTGTGTAATAGCCATATAAAGAGGGAATCATGAGTAGGGCGGGATGTCATCGTTCTTACTAGTAAATGTGCATTTCATGTTGAATATGAAAGTGAAAGCATGCTGACATATTACCGAGCGCTGTTTATCTGTTAGGAAAATTGAGCGAAATTACTATCTGATCGTTATTTCAGATTTTAATCTTATAATATTTTGTATTAGGTCTGTTGTTGTTCATTTCTGCACTGACACCTCGAAAGAAAAATCCACATTGATCTGCTTCATGATCTAATTGTAGTCCCGGTGTTGTGCCAAGAAATGCACCCCCTTCATAGACTTTCATTAGCATTCTCAGTCTACATTTAAAAAAATGTATACATATCAAAGGCCCTAATTGATTAAAACGTAGACTAATATGATTGTTATAATGGATCAAGCAAGAACGAGAAGTGAAACGCATTTTAAAACTAGGTTTACAAATAAATGAACAGTTAAAATATTGACTGCGGTATAGACTGATGTGATGAGCCCGTTTCTAAAACTAGGCATTTTGACAGGTTTTAAACAAACGAAAAACATAAAACTGTTGTAGTTTTCAACTAAACCACACAATAAACAATTCACTTTAATTAATCTAATCAGGGTTGTGTTTAATTAAATGTATGTTCTATAAGGTAAGGGTTCCATTCATGAAACTCACCTCAGTCACTGTCATTTGTTGTCATAACTCTAATATTAATTTAAATCAACTTAAGTTAATATGCACATTTCAGAGGGGGTGCAGTTTACAGCAGGGTGCGTTTCTTAGCACAACACTGCTTCATCTGTTATTTCTCTCTATAATTTGAGTCTACAATGCATAATTCTAGCCAACGTTTTTTAAATAGATTGATTAATTAGATAGAATAAATAAATGAATAAAAAGTGTATGTATACAATTATGTCTGGCTTCTGACACATTCATTAAAATATGTGGCTAAGAAACGGCTGTTAACTTCGTTTTTTTGGTGGGGCCAGTGAAAATTTTGGCAGGGCAAGTAAAAATCTGAACCACCGGCCCAATCGGGCCAGTAGAAATAATCCTTAGCGTTGAACCCTGATGCAGTCAACATGGGACTGCTTTATACCCTACAACATCTGGACAAACCAGGGAACTACGCAAGGATTCTGTTTGTGGACTTCAGTTCTGCCTTAAACACCATCGTCCCATCACTGCTCATGTACAAACTGACCCAGCTCTCTGTTCCTAGCTCTATCTGTCAGTGGATCACCAGCTTTCTGACAGATAGACAACAGCTAGTCAGAATGGGCAAAATCACGTCTGACAGCCGCACCATCAGTACTGGTGCCCCCCAAGGATGTGTTCTCTCCCCACTGCTCTTCTCCCTGTACAACAAAACGACTGCACCGCAAAAGATCCCTCCATCAAGCTCCTGAAGTTTGCGGACAACACTACTGTTATTGGCCTGGCTTTATGGTGCAGATACAACAACCTGGAGCTGAACACGCTCAAAATGGTGGAGATGATAGTGGACTTTAGGAGAAACCCCCCTGCACTCCCCCCACTCACCATCATGAACAGCACTGTGGCTGCAGTGGAGTCATTCAGGTTCCTGGGCACCACCATCTCTCAGGATCTGAAGTGGGACACTCACATAGACTCTATTGTAAAGAAAGCCAAGCAGAGACTGTACTTCCTTCATCAGCTGAGGAAGTTCAACCTGCCACAGGAGCTGCTCGTGCAGTTCTACTCAGCTGTCATCCAATCCATCCTCTGCACTTCAATCACCGTCTGGTTCGGCTCAGCTGCCAAAACCGCCCCCTGTAGACTACAGCGAATAGTCCGGACTGCTGAACGAATAACTGACACTACCCTTCCTACACTTCAAGAACTGTACTCTTCCACAGTGAGTAAAAGGGCTTGCAAAAGCACCCTGGACACCTGGCACCCAGCACACTTCCTGTTTGAACTGTTACCGTCTGGCCGGCGCTACAGAGCACCGAGCACGAAAACAGCCAGACACAGGAAAAGTTTCTTTCCTCAGGCCATAAAGGCAATAAACATGCAATACTTTCTCATACGCACTTGTACACAGCACCCTATAACAATATACATAGCAATACTTTTTACACATCTGGACACAGCACCTTATAACAACATACAATGCAATACTTCTTACGCACTTGTACACAGCACCTTATAACAATATACAATGCAATACTTACGCATTTGTACACAGCACCTTATAACCTGTATATTTATAACAAATCTGTACATACATTTCAACATCCAGATCGTTGGACTGACTGCATCTCTGTTTAATGTCTATCGTCTTCTTTTTTAAAATATTTATTCTGTGTTGTCACTTGTCACTTTATGTACACTGGAAGCTTCTGTAGCCAAAGCAAATTCCTTGTGTGTGTGAAGCACACTTGGCAATAAAACTGATTCTGATTCTGATGATTTTGTTTTCTGAGAAAAATGGTGACGTGTTCAATACTTATTTCCCCCACTGTATATGCTTTAATTTGTATAAAATTCATTTAACCAATTATAAAATCAGAACTGCAGAAGAAAAATGGCAGAAGAGTTCAGCAAAAGAGTAAACATATTGAGACTATTAAAAGAACATTCTACTTGTGGGAATATACATTTATATAATCTAGTTTCGAATTAACAATAATCTAGATATAACTGAAAAGTTTTATTCTTTGGTTTTAAATTAGCTCATTTCATTCAAAACTCTAGCTAGGGTGTGACAGACTCTAAAATCTCTTCTTCCTGAGCATGGGCAGGGTCTTAAAGAGCCCCTATTATACATTAAAAAGGGTCATATTTTGGTTTTGGGGGTCTCCAACAGCAGGCTATTATGCATGCATGGTCAAAAAACACTTTCATTGTCTTATAATCTGCATTTATTGTTACCTCATTATCCCAGCGACTCCTATATGAATCATTCAGTGATTCATTTGTTCCAAAACTCCTTAGCGCGATGCTAAACTGCGCTGATTGGACTGATGACCCAGTCTGTTGCGATTGGTCGACATCATTCAGTGCGAGAGAATGTCCACCACGGCTTATCAATATTGAAGTAGTCAGAGTGTATGCGTAAGCATATCTGTTAACACTCGTTTTTATCGGGAGTCGCCCATATTTCAAACACCTCACCCCCCACACTAACCCCCCGGTCTCCCAGCATATCACTCTATTCTTAACCAGAAGTAAAAACAGTGACACACATTCAGTATTAGTGCACACAGCGGCAAAAGCTGAACCATTATGAAACAGGACCGCCGCACGTGTGTAGGAGAGCTGAGGTAGCCATAGCAACGAAAAACAGCAGTGGAACGCAAGCTCACGAACGCATTTTAATCCATAAACAAAGTGGCACGTGTCGCGTTTACGTGCTTTTAGACGCGATATGAGAATACAAGTTAACCAGATACACTACAAGCGGTTAAGTCACAAAACACAATTAAATGCATCATTTACAAGCTAGAGATAACAATGAGGCAACCATTTTAATCGCACCTACTCCCGGTGGTCCCTATGGCCAGTCCACCCTAGCATCCATCTTTTCTGATCCTTCCTTTTAACAAACGGTCGAGAAATTCTCCGTTGTATGCGTGTAGGTTTCAGAAGCACTCCTCAGAGGGAACACAGCACAAGGCTGGGCTATAATGCTGAGGCATTTCTGCAAAAATAAACCTCAACCACTGACTCTTCACAGTCTCATCTCTGGTTCATCTGGACACTTCCAATTTCCAGCCGTGCACAGTGCTCTTCTCTGTGTTGCCAGATGTAGCTGACTGATTCCAGTCCAAACCCTTTTCAAAAGGTTTTTACCTGCACAATCAAATTCAAAACGACCCAATCTGGCAATCTTTGCTCGCTGCTGTTGTTTGTGGACAGGGTTGGGGGTTTCGAATCTCCTGGGGCTGCATGCACACAAATGAGCAGGGCTTATGTTTCGTGTTCACGTCATGCCGAAACAGCTAAAGACTCGTAAGCACTGCGATTCGTTAGCGGAACTATGAGTTGACTCTTTTATGGATGAATCAATAGTTTTAAACACTGTGCATTTTCAGATTTAGGCCTTAGCTGGACATTTCACTTCACTTAGAGCTGTGTTATACACTGCATGCAAGCTCATTTTCAAAAACCCATAATAGGGGCTCTTTAACGATGGTGCCTTTGTCTTCAGGTGATACTTTTAGGCCAAAGAAACCCTTTTGTTGATAAACTTGTGTGGTCATTGACTTGCCAAGTATATTCACCTATCTACCTACTTCATGTACATGATTTGTTTAGACATCACCTAGCCACTTCTCTCCTCCTAAAAACATATTATAGACTCACTTTAGACTTGCTTACAGACTTGTGATAAAACTTGCAGACTGCAGACTTGTAAGAGACTCGTGTAGGCTCTTGCAGACTCGTCTAACTTCTTGAAGATGCTGTATGACTGCAGATTAACCAACACGACTCAATAAGTTAATTCTTCTGCTTGTTTTGAGTCTCCTGCCACATGCATATTGAGTTCTTCACCACATGCAGCCTTTGAGCACATGATGCAGTCCATCTGTAAACTATGTTCAGATTATTAAAGCTGGTCGCCAGCGTCGAAGTTCCAGGCAGATTACAAGTGACAAAATACAAATGTGTGCACAGGAACTGATAAGAGGAATCCAAAGGTTCATTTTATAACAAGTATCTGAATATTATTCTAAGAATCTGATTCCAGAATCTGAATAGATTTTCAATCCCCAACCCTATTCCTGACCTGATAATGTAGGATTAATTAGCAGAAATAGGCAAGGCAAGCAGCAGAGAGATCCTGAATAAATCCGATCCAGAGGCATTTTCACAGCCGCGTTTTCCCGTCTCAGGAATGTAAGCAGCTGGTAGCGGGAGGATTGTTTAGACGATAATTTCCCTCTTGTTGGTAAATTTGTATTCCAGATAGTTTGTAGATTCGATGTTGATCTTCAAGCTGTGTTGTTTGAGCACTGTGCTGATAGGCTCAAGTTAAAAATAAAGTATAAAATATAAAAGCAAAAATGCTGAAACTGTACAGTGTATCCCGGTTAATGTCAGAACTGCCCCAATACACCTGCCCTCTCAAACATTTTATGGATCATAATGAATCATTTTCTCTTCATAGACATGACTGTAATACTGTACAAGCTGTATCTTCTGTTTGTCTTCACCTCATGATCCTCACAGAAAACTGAACATCAGAAAATATTTTTTGTTTGTTTTTTAAAGCCATAAAGAGTAAAAGCACAAGGGCAGTGACGCTCCACATACTTAAGTTTGTCCAGTGTGTAGTTTGGATCCTCCAGTTTTTCTGAGAGCAGCTTGACTCCTGAATCTCCTGGATGATTGTAGCTCAGATCCAGCTCTCTCAGGTGTGAGGGGTTTGAACTCAGAGATGAAGACAGAAAACCACAGCCTTCCTCTGTCACCATACAGCCAGACAATCTACAAACACAGCAATAGTCCACATCACACAGTCTGACAATCACACATGTCTTTGTGTTATGAAGGTGCTGACTGCTGTTTCTGCTCATGTGAACATTCGTGATGAAAACACACATCCTAATTACCTTTCCTTATTGATCAACCCATGAGATCAGCAAACACACTCAAACACTCAACAAGGACTCAAAATCATCTCATCTTTATAACTACAGACAGGCATTGTTCATAATTCATGACATGAAACTGTAAAGTCTGCTGTGAGGAATAAGCCACATTTGATCTCAGATGGACTCTGAAGGAAATCTTAAAGTAATGTATAAAACACATTAGAAAATGTGCTGATTTCATCATTTATATTTTGATTATGCTGTGGACTAAAACAAAATAAGCTCAAACAAACACAAACCCACTCTCTTGATATATTTGCCACCTGCTTGCCACCTGCTTTGCCCCCTCCATTAGGGAACTTTTGTTCTGTCAGGTGGGAATCACATCAATATTCATGACTGCTGTCTCTCCTTCACATACAGCCTTTCTAATATATTACTTTAGGTGATCAAGTAATAGTATGTGTATGTGTGTGTGTGTGTGTCGTCATATTATTGTAGTGGTTTTCATAATGATAAGAGTGTCATGAGGCTTTTATATGTTTTCAAGAAACTGAAAATTCACAAATATCAGAGCATGTCAAACCTTCACCTGGGCACAAAAACATCTTAACTTTAAATTTTAACTCAGGGTGCTTTCACACCTATAGATTGATTGTAACAATTTTAATCCCTGTTTCAGAACAAAACAATGTTTCTTTTATTCAATTCTGCATTCTGAGTGAATAAACCCTAAGATTGCCTGCTGTACCTCCAATCAGCAACGTGACACCACAAATATTCAAATAAGTTAATGTTAATGAATACTCTAGATAATTTGTTAACTATGAGCAGTGAGAAACATAATTACTAATAAACCATAATTCCTGTTATCCAGGGTTTAGTATCACCCAGGGTTAACATGTTCAAGTATGAAAAGCCCCAATGTGAAACTGCCTTTTTGTAGTTAATGTTGAGTGGAGAAATATTTACCTTAGTGTCTCCAGTTTCCAGTTTGGACTCTTCAGTCCATCCGAGAGAAGCTTCACTCCTGAATCCTGCAGGTCATTGTTACTCAGGTCCAGCTCTCTCAGAACACAGTTTGAGGATTGTAGAGCTGAGGACAAACTCTCACAAGACCGAACAGTGAGATTACACATGACCAGTCTGAGAAAGAACACAATTTACTAAAAACCACACTGTTAATGTAATTTGTATGATGTAACAAAAAATAAATAAATAAATAAATCATTAAATCAGGTGCTTAAACTCAGACCTTAGTGTCTCCAGTTTCCAGTTTGGACTCTTCAGTCCATCAGTGAGAAGCTTCACTCCTGAATCCTGCAGGTCATTGTTACTCAGGTAAAGCTTTCTCACGACACAGTTTGATGATTGTAGAGCTGAAGACAAACTCTCACAGGACAGAACAGTGAGATTGCACATGACCAGTCTGAGAAAGAACACAAATTACTAAAAACTATACTGTTAATGTAATCTGGCGGAAGTAACAAAACACAAAAAGAAATCAATCAATCAATAAATCAGGTGCTTATACTCAGACCTCAGTGTCTCCAGTTTCCAGTTTGGACTCTTCAGTCCATCAGAGAGAAGCTTCACTCCTGAATCCTGCAGGTCATTGTTACTCAGGTCCAGCTCTCTTAGGGCACAGTTTGAGGATTGTAGAGCTGAAGACAAACACTCACAGGACTGAACAGTGAGATTACAGCACTGTAGTCTGTGTAGAGGACAAAAATAATATGTATGAGTTAATCTGGTGTATTGTATAGTTTGGAGCACATATGACTGTAGTGACTGCGATAACTTCACTAATTAGTGGGTACATCTGGTGATTTTAGCTTAAAATAGTATTAATGTCTATAAAACACAATTAAATGGCTTCCTTCCCATGTTCTAATAGCCCAATTCTTTATTAAACACTGCAATAAAGAAAATGTATTTATTATTTTAATAAACAAACTTATAACAATAATCTTCTGCAGCATTTTTAAAAGTTGCATCTCAAAGCACTTTACAAATAAAGTGAAACAGTTGCATATGTAACAGAAATAAAGAACATTTCACCAGCATGGACCACGCCACACTTTGAGCTAGACTTTGCTGTAGGGATGAAAGGGATGGTTAGAGAACAGTGGGATGAAGGAGAGGGGAGTAAGAGGATGGACAGTGAATAGGCGGGTAGCTAGACTTTACGGTAGGGATGAAAGGGATGGTCAGAGAACAGTGGGATGAAGGGGAGGGGAGTAAGAGGACGGACGGTGAATAGGCGGGTAGGTTGATCAGGTGTCCTGCTATGCCCAGAGACTCAGAGTGGGGGTACTGTCTCTTGTTATATTTTGGCAGAGTGATTGGACCCCCAAAATTAGATGATAGCTGAGATTGTCTTAGGCTTGACACGAGTCTTGATTGGCATACGTATTTCAGTAGTTAGTCTGGGATCTTCGTCGCCCAGCTCAAATTGAGGTTTAGATGGTTGTCATCGAAGTAGGGATGGTGAGTTGATGACCTATCGTTCTTCCCTTGATGCTGCTCCTCTTCCTCCTGAAGGAAGGATTTGCAGTCCATTCGCTGTTTGTTTTAAGCTTCATCGGCGACTACGTCACTCCCTCGTTTCCTGGAGCCCGATGTGACCTTTGTGTTGTAGAGTGGATAGTTTGTTTTCAGAAGATTTGGACCCCCAAGGATGGTGGCTATGGTTATGGTTGCGTTTCGTAGAGCGCTAGAGAGATGATGCTTGGCTGTGCGTAGAAAAAAAGCAACCTCCTGTGTCTGTTTGAAGCGAAACTGTGTCTTCTAAAATAATCGTGAACCTATGGGTGTTGGGATATGGAGAGGTGTTAGCAGTTGGGGAATGTACAAGAAAGTATTCGGATGAGTGGGGAAAGAGCCTGGATGGAGGAAGAGAGAGGCAGGAAATGCCTTATTAGGCTGGGAGGTGTTTGTGAGAGGGAGAGAGAAAGATTGCGAAGTGAAGATCAACTACATAAGAACAAATAATTTGAGGATAAATGCAAACGAGTTAAGGAATAATGAAGAGGCTGGAAGTGGTTGCAGGGCAAGTGGGGGAGCCGTGGTAGGCTGAGGCTGTACTTGGGAAAGAGCCGTGATGGCTGAGAAGTGTGCGGGAGATGAAGAGTTGTGATGGAAGTAGATGGGTACATGCAAGAGAGAGCCATAATGGGCTGAGAGGTGTGCAAGACACGAGAGAAGAGATGGGCATGAAAGAGAGCCGTGATGGGCTGAAAGTTACAGTATATGAGGGAGAATGAGAAAATAAATAAATATAGAACATCATAAGGTTATGTTATCAATGATCTAAAATCTATTTGTGACATTGGGTTGACAAAACTTAAAGGTGAAGTAAATTAGATTATATCAGATGGTGTTAGAGACGAAGCAGAGCCTGGAGATATTTATTTACTGATTGAATTGAGAAAGAGCCTTGATGGGCTGAGAGGAATATGAGAGTGAAGAGAACTGACAGATATGTAAAATATGGTGATGTATGTGATGTTTAATATTACTGAAATGTGTTTTATCTATTTCTGGTATTTGTCTTTATGCGTTGTTATTGCTGTATATTGTTGTATATTGTCGTATGTCATAGTGCTTTGTTTCACAGGCGTACCGATAAGGTTCTTAGAATTGTAATGAGCCGTGATGGGCTGAGATGCATATGTGACTGATGTGAGAAAGGGAGCCATGGTGGCTGGTAGGTGCACGGGTGAGAGAGAGAGAGAGAGAGAGAGAGAGAGAGAGAGAGAGAGAGAGAGCGAGAGTTTACCCAGAATTGGTTTCCGCCCTGGGACTATACTGAGAGTGAACGCCGACATTTTTACGTAGATGCACTAAATACCAAACATTGCATCATCCTGCACTGGGCATTTATCGTTTGTAACATTATTTAATTTTAGTTTGATATTATTATTATTATTATTCATTTATTTATTCATTTTTTCATGCTTATGAATTATTAAACGGATAGGGAGAAGTGCCCTTAGAGGGCGATGGTTAGGTGGATAGAAGGATGCATGGAGGGATGAATGGATGGAGCCTTAGAGGGCTGGGGGGGTATATTGAAGAAAGGGGGGGGGGGGAGATAAGTAGAGGAAGCCTTAGTGGGCTGATAAGTGTGCTAGAGATAGAGGAAGGAGAGGAGGATAGGTGGGTGGATGGATGGATGGAGGGAGGGATGAATGGATGGGGCCCTAATGGGCTGGGGGGTAAGCTGGATAGAACGGGATAGAGGGGTAGATAAGTAGAGGGAGCCTTACTGGGCTAAAAGTGTGCTAGAAATAGAAGAGGATAGGTGGATGGATGGATGGAGGGATGGATGAAGAGAGTGATGAATGGATGGGGCCCTAGTGGGCTGGGGGGTAAGCTGGATAGAAAGGGAGAGAGGGGTAGATAAGTAGAGGAAGCCTTAGTGGGCTGATAAGTGTGCTAGAGATAGAGGAGGGAGAGGGGGATAGGTGGATGGATGGAGGGATGGATGGAGGGAGGGGTGAATGGATGGAGCCCTAGTGGGCTGGGGAGTAAGAGAGGGGTAGATAAATTGAGAAGCTTTAGTGGGCTGAGAGTATGCTGAAAGAGCACGGGAGAGAGAGAAAGAGAGAGAGATATTGAATAATAATGATACATATGAATGATATGACTTATTAAATAATAATATGATATACTGAATAATAATATGATACATATGAATGATATGACTTATTAAATAATAATATAATATACTGAATAATAATATGATATATTCAATAATAATATGATATATTGGATAATAATATATGTATATAGCTTTTTTTTTCTACTATTTACGGTGTTTCTTTATTATTATTACATATGCATGTTCTTTTATTTTTGTAAACTTTATAACTGCTTTGGCAATACATTTGTAATAATTGTCATGCCAATAAAGCAACTATTGAATTGAATTGAATTGAATTGAATTGAGAGAGAGAGAGAGAGAGAGAGAGAGAGAGAGAGAGATTGATAACATACTTTTATTCCAAAAAAGTTAACACTTTTTCAACATCATCATTACAAAAACTTTGCACAACACACTAGAAGGATAAAACTAACTCCCAATCACTATCAACAATACACAGAACACTTTCAACAGACCATTTGTCCACAAAAGACTTTAAATTATTTGTTAATTTGTAATAAGCATATTCAATTTTGAGCCGAGCTTCTAACATTCCCAAAAAAAACTTAAAAACATCTTTTGATCCACTATTCAGTATTTTGTTTTTCCTTAAGATCCATATAGAAAGTTTAGCCACTCCAAAAATAAAATTCAACAAAACATGTTTATCTTTTTTCTTAACAGAGTATTTTGGACCAAATATAAATAAAGGAAAGGAAAAACATTCCTCCCATTTCAAAGCCCATTGCCCAAAATTTAGAGCTTTAACAATTTCAAATACATATTCTTCATTTGTGATAAATATATTAATATCATCAGCATAAGCAGAAACAACTAAAGGTGATTCCTTAATGGAAGATGGTAAATAAACCAGCCAAATGCTTTCTTAAATAACATAAAAGAGGTTCAATACATAATGAGTAAAGTTGTCCAGAAATTGGACAGCCTTGTCTTATTCTCCTTTTTAGGTTATAGGACGACTAATGCCACCTCCGATCTTAACCATGCACGTAGCATTATTATAAAAAAGACTCAGCCATGTTGTAAACTTTTCTCCAAAACCAAAAGCCTTGAGAACAGAAAACAAAAAATCATGATCTATTCTGTCGAAAGCTTTCTCCTGATCTAGTGATAATATTCCAACACTTTGATTATAAAATTTACACACATCCATCACATCTCTCATTAAAAACAAGTTATCTGTAATAGTCCGAACTGGAATACAATAAGTTTGGTCCATGTGTACAATTGAACCTATAAAAGGCTTTAACCGATTTGACAAAAATCTTGAAAGTACTTTGTAATCTGTACATAACAGAGCAACCGGTCTACAATTTCTTAGTTCAGTTAAATCTCCTTTTTAAGGCAGTAATGTTAACACAGCTTTTCTAAATGAGGAAGGCAGTACATTTTCTTCAAAAGAGCTCTTTAAAACCTCATGCAGCTCAGGTCAGAATCAGAAAGAGCTTTATTGCCAGGTATGTTCACACATACGAGGAATTTGTTTTCGTGACAGAGCTTCTACAGTGCAACAAAATCACAGAGACAGGACAAAAAAACAGATAATAAATATATTCAAAAAATAGAAGTAAGTGTTAAATGCAAATATACAGATGGACAAGTGTATGTACAGGTGTATTACTATATACAGCGTTATATGTGCAGCTGTTATGTGCAAATTGGCATGTAAAGTGTGTTGTTAAATAAGTGTATGTGTGTGTAAGAGTGTATTGCAAGTAGTGATGTTGGTTCCACGATTATTATCATCAAGTGTTCATGAGATGGAGATTGCCTGAGGGAAGAACCTGTTTCTGTGTTGGGCTGTTCTGGTGCGCAGTGCTCTGTAGCGTCAACCAGAAGGTAACAATTCAAAGAGGCAGTGTGCTGGGTGTGAGGGGTCCAGAGTGATTCTGGCAGCCCTTCTACTTGCTCTGGATAAGTACAGTTCTTGGAGAGTAGGGAGGGTTGTAGCAATAATTCGCTCAGCAGTCCGAACTATTCGGCGTAATCTTCGAAGGTCAGATTTGGTAGCTGAGCTAAACCAGACAGTTATTGGAGTGCAGATGACTGATTCAATGTTGGAGGTGTAGAACTGTTTCAGCAGCTCCTTTGGAAGGTTGAACTTCCACAGCTGACAAAGAAAGTACAGCCTTTGTTGAGCTTTTTTGACAATGGAGTCAATGTGAGTGTCCCACTTCAGGTCCTGAGAGATGGTGGTGCCCAGGAACCTGAATGACTCCACTGCAGCCACAGTGCTGCCCATGATGCTTAGTGGGGGGAGAGCAGGGGGGGGGGGTTTCTCCTGAAGTCCACTATCATCTCCACTGTTTTGAGCGTGTTCAGCTCCAGGTTGTTATGACTGCACCAGAGAGCCAGCTCCTTAACCTCCTGTCTGTAAGCAGACTCGTCACCGTCCTGAATAAGGCCGATAAGGGTGGTGTCATCTGCAAACTTTAGGAGCTTGACAGAGGGGTCCTTTGAGGTGCAGTCATTCGTGTACAGAGAGAAGAGCAGAGGGGAGAGGATACACCCCTGGGGGGCGCCTGTGCTGATTGTGCGGGTCCTGGATGAGGATTTGCCCAGTTTGACCAGCTGCTGCCTGTCCGTTAGGAAGCTGTTGATCCACTGACAGACAGAGGTGGGCACGGAGAGCTGAGTTAATTTAGGCATGAGAAGTTTTGGGATGATGGTGTTAAAAGCTGAGCTGAAGTCAACAAACAAGATCCTCGTGTAGGTCCCTGGTCTGTCTAGGAGTTGCAAAACATAATGCAGTCCCATATTGACTGCATCATCCACAGACCTGTTTGCTCTGTAGGCAAACTGAAAAGAGTCCAATGAGGGTTCAGTGATGTCCTTCAGGTGGGCCAGCACCAGCTTTTCAAACGACTTCATGACCACAGATGTTAGCGCCACCGGTCTGTAGTCGTTTAGTCCTGTAAGTTTGGGTTTCTTTGGGATGGGTATGATGATGGGGCGTTTGAGGCAGGAGGGCACTTCACACAGCTCCAGTGATCTGTTGAAGATCAGGGTGAAGATGGGGGCCAGTTGATCAGCACAGGATTTTAAACAGGCTGGTGTTATAAAATCTGGGCCTGGTGCTTTTCTCCTCTTTTGTTTCCGTAAGACCTGGCGCACTTTTTCTTCATTGAACTGAATTGCAGGTATGGGGGAGGCGAGGGGTAGTGGAGGTGTTAATGGTGGCGTGAAGAGCAGTTCAGGGTGGGTGTGGGGGGTTTTCTCAAACCGGCAGTAAAACTCATTCAGGTCGTTAGCAAGTTGTTCATTGTCTACAGTGCTGGGGGGTGGTGACTTGTAACTTGTGATATTACATTAGCTTTTCCACACGGATGCTGAGTCGCTGGAAGAGAACTGACTCCTTAGTTTTTCAGAGTAGTTCTTTTTGGCGACTCTGATCTCTTTTTCCAAGGTGTACTTGGCCTGCTTATACAAGACCCTCTCCCCATTCCTGTAAGCAGCCTCTTTGGCCTGACGTAGTTGTCTGAGTTTTACAGTGAACCATGGTTTGTCATTGTTGTATGTGAGTTGACTCCTGGTAGGGATGCACACATCTTCACAGAAACTGATATAAGATGTGAGTTCATCCAGATCGTTAGCAGCAGCTTCAAAGACACTCCAGTCAGTGAAGTCGAAACAGGCTTGTAGATCCCACTCTGTTTTATTAGTCCATCTTTTCACAGATCTTAATACAGGTTTGGCTGTTTTCAGTTTCTGTCTGTAGGTTGGTATAAGATGAATTAAACAGTGGTCAGAGTGTCCCAAAGCTGCTCGTTGGACAGAGTGGTATGCATCCTTTATTGTGGTATAGCAGTGATCCAGTATGTTACTGTCTCTTGTGGGACATGTAACATGCTGTCTTTATTTTGGCAGTTAACGGGACAGTTTTGCTTTGTTAAAATTCCCAAGAATGATTAAAACAGAGTCCGGCTGCTGTCACTCTATTTCCGTTATCCTTATCGCCAGGCGCGCATGCGGAGGAATGTAAACAGAGACGAGGGCAAACAAGGAAAACTCACCCGGTGAGTAGAAAGGCTTACAGTTAATAAACAGTGCTTCTAGATCTGGACAGCACATCTTCTTTAAAACTGTTACATCTGTACACCACCTTTCATTGATGTAAAAGCACGTCCCGCCACCACGCGATTTCTGTATTGTTTCCTCGTCGCGATCCGCTCTGAACAGCTGATAGCCGGGAAGGTTAAGTGCGTTGTCAGGTATGGTGTCGTTCACCCAGGTTTCCGTGAAACACAGAGCAGCTGAATGCATAAAATTCTTGTTTGTCTGAGAGAGCAGAGTGAGTTCGTCAATTTTGTTGGGTAGAGAGCGGAGATTTGCCAGATGGATGCTCGGCAATGCGGTTCGAAATCCGCGCTGTCTGAGTTTCACAAGCGTGCCTGCACGCTTCCCTCGTCTGTGCGTCTAAAAGCGTTTGAGCAGCATTGCGGCTCCTCCGACAACAATGTCCAACAGAACGTCAGATAAGTCCAAGTCTGGAAAAGTATTTGGTGGTGTATGCGTTCGAATGTCCAACAATTCGTCTCTGGTGAAACTAATTGTAGGAATGTGACTAAAAACAGGACAAACTAACAAAAAAACGAAAAATACTGCAGAGCACGACACGGAGGCAGCCATCATCGCCGGCGCCATCTTGGAGTCTGATGTCGGTGGAGGTCCGATGTCTTCCCAAAAATGTTTATAGAAGTCAATAGTTAATCCATCTATTCCAGGTGCACGTCCATGTGATAGCTGATTGACTAAAAGAGTAAGTTCTTCAAAACTCAAAACTGTATCCAGTTCAACTTGTTCTGTAGTAGTAAGTTGAGGAAGGTCTTCTAAAAGCTCCAGAACGCCAGAAATTGCTCATTGCGTTGATCTTTTTCATATAGCTTGGTATAAAAGTCTATAGCACATCTTCTCATCTCCTCACCATCTGTTGTTAAAGAGCCATCTGGACATTTGAGACATGTCATACTCTGATCTCTCACAGATCTTTTTTCCAAATTGAAGAAGAAAGTACTTGATGCATCCATATCTTTTAGTTGTGTATAACGTGATCTCACAAGTGCTCCTTTCACTTTTTCCTGTAACAGGGAGCTTAGCTCCAGTCTTTTTGTGTGCAGCTCTTCATCATTGTGCTGTTTCTTCGCCATTCAAAAACTTGTTTTCAATTCTTCTTATTTTGTTCTCAACCATTTCTATGGCTTGCTTTAAAATGACTGATGAAAAGGAGGTATATTGTTGGCAAAAAAAACCTCTAATTTGAGTCTTTCCAATCTCCCACCACTGAATTAAGGATTTGAAAGAACTCTTTCTTTCTTTCCATTTATCCCACATGAACTTAAATTTTTTATAAAAAAAGTCACCCTTAAGTAATTTATTATTAAAGTGCCACTGAAATCTATTAACTTCTTGCTTTAACAGAAAAGCTACCATAATAAGATGATGATCTGTGAAGCCCACTGGTCTTATACACCTGTCTATTCATTTGGGCCTAAGCCCTTGTGAAACATAAAATCTGTCTAGCCTAGCTGCACTCACCCTCCCATTCACTACTTTCACCCATGTATACTGTTTTTCTTTTGGAAATTTAATTCTCCACGCATCTTCTAGATCAAATTGAAGCAATACCTTTTTTAGGTTTTTGCTGGATTGTAGATGGGGCTCTTCACTAAGTCTATCATTATTAAAATCAACCGTACAATTCCAATCTCCACCTAAAATCATATAATCACAATGACTTTGTTCCAAATTTTCTTTAATATTTTTTTAAAAACTCCACTCTTTCTGTCCCAATATTGGGTGAATAAATATTAATAAAACAATAAATTGAATTTTCTATTTTAGCTTTGATAACTAAACCCCGACCATCAACAATTGTAGAACGATTCAAAATATTTACTTTCAAACTTTTAGAAAAAAGTACAGCTACCCCACCACTAACATTACTACCATGACTTAAATAAACCTGACCACCCCAAAATGTACCCCATTCAACTTCATCTTTCGCAGTGCTATGTGTCTCCTGAAGGAAAATAATATCAAGTTTATTCATGTTAACTAATTCCTTTACTATTTCTCTTTTCTGCTTATCCCTCCCCCCATTAATATTTAAAGAGCCAATTCTTAAACTATCCATCAATAGTAAAATAAAAAGGACCAGACAGAACCAAAAAGACACCAAGCCTTGTGACATGGTAAAGACAGACATCACTTAAATTTTGCAAGGGCCTTTTTACATTTTTTGAGTTCTACTAAAATTGGAAATTTTGTTCAAATTCGTAACATGTTTTCTTAATCTGAACCGGAAGTTTTCTACATCCTTCCTTTCATTTTCAATCACAACCTCCTGCACATCTGACTCAATTTTACCTGCATCATCATTATCATTCCTTCTTACTCCTGTTTTTTTAGCATCTTTTGTGCTCACCTTATTATTGTCAGCTGAAATCATCTGCTCTGAACGTTCAACATTAGTTTCTCTGTTACTGTTATGAACTTTCTCATTGGCTATGCTAGACTCCTGTTCATTCTGTGAAGAACCACTGCTAGATGCTTCATTTTGTCTATCATCATCATTAACCTGTTCATCAAATTTTTCTACACGTTCCCTATGAGGACAAGCAATTCGTTTATGTCCCACATCTCTGCATTCAAAACACTTCATAGTCCCTGAGCTCGCATACACTGTGTAGTATCTTCCTCCATGCTTTATCTTGAAGGAAACATCCAATGACTGTGTCGGAGATTCCAGAAACATAAAAACTTGCCTCCTTAGCGAGATTACATGTTTTAAACGGGCATCTTTACATCCAAGAGTGACCGTTTTAAAACCACTTGCAATTTTACCAAACCTTCGCAATTCTTGTTCAATCAATTCATTTGGAATGGAAGGTGGAACTCCTGAGATAACCACTCTAGTTGAAGGTACAGATAGAGGCGAAACTTGAATAAGCATATTGTTAATAAACACTCCATTTTCAATTAGGTATAAACAAAACCCTCTTCTTTGAGAAAACCAACAGTTGCTTTATTCATTCGAGATGCGTAAGCTATGCTGTCACAACCAACTTGTTCTCCTTCCACAAGCAAAGCCTCCTCCATAGTCACCCCGGGTTCCGTAACAAAACAAACCCCGTGTCCAATGGACAGCGGCGGCTTCATTACAGACGCCATTGCCGCAAAATTTACAACCAGTACCACTGATTCTAAATCCTCACCGTATTTAGAAATAAATGATTAATAAATGATGTCTTACCTTTAACATGCGTGTAGACAGAAAAACAAGATTCCCATAAACGTATAGTTACCGACAAGGAAAAAAAAAGATGCTAGCTCTCCATGCACACTCACACACAAACAGGAAAACCGGAAACCTGAGAGAGAGAGAGAGAGAGAGAGAGAAGAGAGACACGACGAATATGACTAGCGGCAGGCGGCATCAGAACGCAGACATGCTGGTCCACAAAATTAGCCCATTCGAATGATAAACATACGAAAAGAAGAGTATCTGATTTACTGGAATGAAGCAGCAGAAAAACAGAGTAAACTTCAGTGTTATTTAGACCTAAACAGAGATTATACCACAGCAGCATATCTGAGTGCAGTAAAGGACAGTAAATTAAGAACAACAATGACCAAATACAGACTGAGTGCTCACAGTCTGACTGACAGGCTGATACAGACGGCAACCCAGAGAGAGACGCATCTGCCCACACTGTGCCCAGGCAGAGGTGAAGACGGAGGAACATTTCCTCATTCCTGTAAGAATAGACAAGTTGGTGAGTAGGAGAGAGGTAGAAAATAAATGAAGAATAGTCGGTCTGAAGTGGTGACTAAGAGTCAACGGGAGCCATGTGACAGTGTATGGCTTTAAGAAAATAGATGGTTGGATGGAAGGATGAATATGGATGGGGATGTTTCGTTTGTGAACGAGGAGATTAGCGTAGAATGACGACATTGGATGATTCATCGAACGCCGTTGCTTCGGCTGGGGAGGGCTGGAGCTGTCTGGAGTGTAGGGTCAGAATCTGCGCTTAAGCGGCGCGCTGAGTGACGTCATGTGCATCGCGACGTGGCTGGCTTGTTGTTGCCGGAAGTGTTAGTTGGTGGGTATGTGGTTTCGGTAGTCGTAATTTAAGGTTTAAAGAAATATTTTGCTTATCTGGATGATGAAATAGACGTCTCTTCTTCAGTGTATGTTGGAGGTGGCCGCTGGACTTTTAAGCCGCCTTTCCACTGCACACGACATTTGGACATGACTGTCGGAATACGCCCCCTTGTGGCAGTCGCATAGTATTTTCAGTGTTGTGAGGCACCATGGGGGAGACGCTGATTCTCGCAGTGTCCAAAATAAAAGATTCTCGCAGTGTCCGAAATAGGAGTGCAAGAGCAAGAGCCTTTATTCTCCGTGTGTTCACCATGGTTGAATGAATGAATGAATAAATGAATACTGAAACTCATAGGCCGCTAAAAATTTCTATAACAATATTTTTATTACTTATTTATGAATAGAAATGTTTTTTTTTAATACACACTTTTTCTGATTAAAAAAAATAATGAAAAAAAAACAATTTCTCATCTCGTGCGCACGGACTTGCTTGGACAACACTGAAATACATGACTTCCGGTCGGCCGGTCGCATACGGTCTAGTCGCAAGAGTTCAAATATTTCAACGGATCCGCGGCTCAAATCGGATCCGAATTTCCCGCATACGGAGATGATCGGAATTCCACGCAGCTCCCGGACTACTCTCCATTGGAAATGAATGACTTCCGGTCTGTCGCTTGTCGTTTGTCGTGTGCAGTGGAAAGGCGGCTTTAGAGATGCCGTTGTGATTATGGGGCGTGTGCCGGGAGGTGTAGTAGCCGGCAGTTGAGTGCCGGCTGATGCAAAAGATAGGAAGCTGGTTTTGCCGTCTATGATGGGCATTGGTGATTCTGTTTGAGGGTTTCGGTGATGGGGAAGAGGAAGCTCATGGAGAACTGGCTTGAGTGGTTCCACGAGGAGTTACGAAGCGAGGATGGTCGCAAAGAGAATCAGACCAAAGGGTTGATCGGTTGAAAGGGTTGAAAGGGTTCTCGGTTGAGGTGAGTAGGAACGCAAACGGATCACCTGTAGCTTATCCCCGGGTACGTGATTTTTCTCAAAGAGAACAGGAAGAACAGTGCTAGAGGGATGGTCTTCCTTAAATAAGTTTAAGAGAGTAGATGATTGGTTAAGGAGACAATGTGAGGCGTGGTTCCGCCGCTGAACCTTTGTTAACAAATTAACTCCATAAATAATGAAAACACGGAGAAAACATGAAAACTCCACACAGAAATGTCAATTTGCCCAGGTAAAGACTAGAACCAGTGACGTTCTTGCTGTAAGGCCAAGGTGCTAACCACTGGGCCTCTGTACCATCATGTCAAGAAAAGGGGAGGAGTTGGGGTGGAAGAGGAGATTCTTCAAGACAAAGATGGTAAGATACTCTGGTTATTTATCGTGATTTAGGAATCATCTGATTGATGGATCATGCATTAGGTAATACGGGACAAGCCACAGTTAATCATAAGCACATGCTCCTCTCCAAAGTAGTTTATAAATAAACTTCACTCAAAATACACTGAATCGTTGCATCATAGTGCATTACCGATTCTTTCTATAAACAATTATTAATTTTGCACAATTAAAGAATACAATTTTGTCTTTTAATACAAGCAGTCAGATATATGAACTGTGTTAATTTCGACAGCTAATTTTGAATTAGTTTTAGACTGATTTTAGTCTTCTGGATCATTTTAGTTTTAGTAGACAGCATTTCATCAGATTTTAGCTAACTAAATATACTTGATATTTAGTTAACTAAAATATATTTAGTTTAATTAAAGTGCTATTTAATTATATATTGTATACATTTATATAAAATATATAAAATATCTCATTAAAATATGAAATATAGCTTTTCCATTGAAGACCAATAATTACTGTTGAACAGTTTCTAGCCATTAAATCGACTTAAAAAAGGGCTTAAAACAGTTTAAGTCCTCTTTGCAATGTCAGTGTACAGCAATAGTTTTTAGCAGTGTATAAATTTATTGTTGTAATTGGTGCTCAGCTATAGCACTGATTAAATAAGTAGATTAATTACAAATAATTGACAAATAATAATGTGTTATCTTGTCAAATGTGCACTCAGTCCCATGGCTATGTTAACTCACATCGAGGAATTCTAGAGTTAAAGATGTACGTCAAAATTAAAAGTGCGCTTCACTTCGAGGCAGTTTTGTTATCTTGTATGTTGTATGCGACTCCCCGACTCCCGGAGCTTACAGCACTACAGTATCATTACATCCTTACAGATGTAAGAAATAATCACATCGCTGAACGACGTCATGAATAAATTGTTTTGTGGTACAGGTATACTCTAAATGGCTGTTGCTATGAACCTAGTGAAAGTTAACTAAACTGTAGCCGCAGCTTAAATAAAAACACAGGAGGAAACAGCTCCTCATGAAAATGAATTTCATGATCATATGAATTTAAGACTGACCAATTTAATAACTTTTAATGTACAATCTAATGGTGTCATTTCTGTAAGAGTCAGGGAGAGGCTATGGCGTTTCAGTTAAGCGAAAGCACACACTGGTAAATAAAAAACATCTGAGTTTACCTTTGCTGAATATCGGCATTATCTCTGGCATGCTGATGACGCTTTACATTTGTTGTTTTTATCAGTGATTTTGGTAACACTTTATTTCGATGGTCCATTTAAGTATTAGTAGACTGTCTACTTAATATCTGTTGATGCTGACATTCAACAGACATTTAACTGACTCTGCAACTACATGTCAACTTATCCTACCCCTAACCCCAACCTAACAGTCTACTTATAACCTAATGAGAATTAGTTGCAATGTAACTTTTTAGATTTACAGTCAATACATAGATATAATGATATAATCAGTCAATGTATTGATATGAACAAAATCACATCCCTGCAAATAAGTTGTTAATTCATCTTCTGCCAATCTACTGATAGGGCCTTCCATATTTGGTAACACAACATGTTAATGTCTGTTTGTTGTTGCTGAGTGAAGAATTATTTACCTCAGTGTCTCCAGCTTACAGTTTACAGTCTTCAGTCCATCAGAGAGAAGTTTCACTCCTGAATCCGGCAGGTCATTGTTACTTAGGTCCACCTCTCTCAGGACACCAATTGAGGATTGTAAAGCTGAAGACAAACTCTCACAGGACTGAACAGTGAGATTACAGCTCTGTAGCCTGTGTAGAGGACAAAGAACAACAAAATTAGCAGTAAGAAATGAGCACTGTTGAGTGTTCATGAGTCCAGCCTACAGTGATAAAACACTGGAAATAAATGATAAATTACTGCACAGAAGGACTTATTTCAAATATTGACGATAATAACAAAAATTAAGCAACAAGAGCTTGAAGTGCTGAAATTCTGACTCTCTTCAATGATTATGCTTTTGTAGGAAAAAATGAATTTACTTTTTTTTACTTTTTTAATTTACTAATGATTTTTTTATTACTTTTGTTACTTTATTTTTATTAGATAAATATTTAGACTAACAAAAGATTAATTAATCTTTTTCTTTTGTATGATACCCATAGAGGCGCCACGGTGGCCTAGTGGTTAGCACGTTCGCCTCACAGCAAGAAGGTCGCTGGTTCGATCCCCGGCTGGGCCAGTTGGCATTTCTGTGTGGAGTTTGCATGTTCTCCCCGTGGTTGCGTGGGTTTCTTCGGGGTGCTCCGGTTTCCCCCACAGTCCAAAGACATGCGGTACAGGTGAATTGGGTAAGCTAAAATTGTCCGTAGTGTATGTGTGTGAATGAGAATGTATGGATGTGTTTCCCAGAGATGGGTTGTGGCTGGAAGGGCATCTGCTGCGTAAAACAAATGCTGGATAAGTTGGTGGTTCATTCCGCTGTGGCGACCCCGGATTAATAAAAGGGACTAAGCCGAAAAGAAAATGAATGAATGAATGATACCCATAGACTGTAAAAAATATGGACGTAGTATCCGTGACATCACCCATAGGTTTCTGATGAACCCAAAAGAAGCTACTAGTAGGCGTGGCCAACCATCGTCATTTTGTTCGCGCGTCATCGCACCAACCGAGGTATACCAAACAAGGGCAAAGAGGCGGAGCGTGGGCAGAGCTACAGGACGCATGCTGGCATTTAGCTAAGGGCTTTCTTATGGGATAAACACATAATATTTCATTACATTTCATTTGTGTTCTGACCACACGTGCTTGGTTGTACACTATATCAATAAAGTGTTTAGTCTGTTGAAAACACTGTTGTAATACATCAAGCCACCCAACATCGTTCTTAAGACGTTTTTTCAACAGGAAGAAAGTGCGGATTACATCCAAATACTTCAGATATAGTCTGTGTTAGTAAATGCAGGACTATTGATGAAATCCAGGCAGAACACTGTATGACAACGCTTCAGATGATGATTTTATAGACTACAGCTGATCAATCTGTCAGATTGTGGAGTGCATTAGAGTTATGAAGAACATTATAAATCATAAATTATCCTAAATAAAGCAATTACATTTATAGAGATGGTATAAGTATATAATTTCACTCACCTGGGAAACGGAGGCCACGTGAATGGTTTGTGAGCACAATTAAGTGCGCACAGCATGCCATATTATCTGATAATTGCAGGAAATAATTCCAAAAGGCAACTGACTGTGTAAAGCCAATTAAAACAACACAAAAATACGATGAATATGCCTAAATCAGCCGGAATCAGCTGAGCTGACGTGACGGCGACCAGCGGGAATAGCTGTCACTCAAGTGACCACACCCTTAATTATGCAAACTTAATTTAGCTTAATATAAAGGAAACGGAGGAGTTATAAAAAAATTCACCCCCCTCAGAGTTGTCATGAAGGGTAATATTAGCTATATGAACCAAAATCGTTCTTTGTACCAGGCTGTAAACACCTTTTTTTCTGCTGTAAAGTTGGCCATTTCACCAGTGGGCTCATTAAAGAATTGCTCTATTATGGAGCCAGGACTAGCGGAATTTTCGATGAATTGCAGTTTTAGTTACTTCCGTATTGGCTTCCCGAGGAAGAGCCAAAGGACTGCAGAATGACTGATAAGCGACGTTACCAAAACACCTGTTAATATCAGTTGTGTATATATACTGGAGTAAGGGATGTAAGTTAGTTGTGAACCTCCTGAATGTAATTATTGTATTGCATTGGGGGTAACACTTTATTTTGATGGTCCATTTGAGTATTAGTAGACTGTCTACTTAATATCTGTTGATACTGACATTCAACAGACATTTAACTGACTATAAAAAACTTTGCAAGTACATGTCAACTTACACTAACCCTAACCCCAACCTAACAGTCTACTTATAATCTAATGAGAATTAGTTGCAATGTAACTTAAATTCAACAAACGGGCCATCAAAATAAAGTGTGACCCACTGGGGTAACGTAACCCAGAGCTCTGTCTTTGAATTATTCATTTGTATCTAATAAATTACAAATATTTTTGACATTGAAGAAAACCCTCTCCTGACCTTTTCTTATTGAACACGCATGGAATTGGCTTGAAATTCCAACACTTTGCACAATTTATTTAAAAGTACTATGTGAAATAAAGTGTTTTCTTCTAAACAATAACACATGTGCGCATCATGTGTAGTCATGTGCATACGCATGTGTGATGAAAGAAAATGACAATGAACCTTAAGGCTCATATGTTGACCTTTTGTATAACAATTTTGTTGTTTACATATGATATTGCATTAATTTTGCATACATGTTTTATACGCTGTAAAATGAAAGCCTCAGTTTGGTGCAGAGTTATCATTATGCAAAAATCAAGAAAATCTTTGGATTTGTTTGATTCGTAGACTATGTAGTCTATTTTAAAAACTGATATTATATAAGAACTATTAAAGAGCCCCTATTATGGGTTTTTGAAAATGAGCTTGCATGCAGTGTGTAACACAGCTCTAAGTGAAGTGAAATGTCCAGCTGAGGCTTAAATGTGAAAGTGCACAGTGTTTAAAACTATTGATTCATCCATAAAAGAGTCGACTCATAGTTCCTCAAACGAGTCGCCGTGCTTACGAGTCTTTAGCCGTTTCGTCATGACGTGAACATGAAACATAAGCCCCGCCCATCTGTGCACGCGCAGCCCCGGGAGATTCGAAACCCCCAACCCCGCCCACAAACAACAGCGGTGAGCTGTTGCCAGATCGGGCGGTTTTGAGTTTGATTATGCAAGTAAAAACCTTTTGGAATGGGTTTAGACTGAAGTCAGACAGCTACATCTGGCAACACAGAGAAGAGCACTGTGCTCGGCTGGATATTGGAAGAGTGCAGATAACCCAGAGATGAGATTTTGAAGAGTCAGTAGTTGAGGTTTATTTCTGCAGAAATGCCTCAGCATTAAACCCAGCCATGTGCTGTGTTCCCTCTGAGGAGTGCTTACAATGGAGGATTCGGAGCACCGGGACATTTCCTGGCCTGCTATCCAACAAGTGTGAGTAAGTGCGATTAAAACGGTGCCTCATTGTATTCTCTAGCTTGTAAATGATGCATTTAACTGTGTTTTGTAACTTGTAACCGCTTGTAGTGTATCTGGTTAACTTGTATTCTCATATCGCGTCTAAAAGCACGTTGTAAACGCGACGCGTGCCGCTTTGTTTACGGATTAAAATGCATTTGAGTGTGTTCCTCTGCTGTTTGTCATTGCGACGGCCACCATCAGCTCTGCTACACACGTGCAGCCGTGTTGTTTATAATGGTTCAGCTTTTGCCGCTGTATGCACTAATACTGAATGTATGTCTCTGTTTTTACTTGTGGTTAAGAATAGAGCTGGGAATATGCTGGGAGATCGGAGGTTAGTTTCGTGGGTGAGGTGTCTAAAATACAGGCGACTCCCGATAAAAACGAGTGTTGGCAGGTATGCTCACGCACACACTATGACTACTTCAATACTGATTATCTCACGCTGAGCGCTGTCGACCAATCGCAACAGACTGGGTCATCGGTCCAATCAGCGCAGTTTAGCATCGCACTAAGGAGGAGTTTTGAAACAAATGAATCACTGAACAATTCATATAGGAGTCGCTGAGATAATGAGGTAAAAATAAATGCAGATTATAAGACAATGAAAGTGTTTTTTGACCATGCATGCAGATCAGCCTGCTGTTGGAGACCCCCAAAGCCAATATATGACCCTTTTTAATGTACAATATGGGCTCTTTAACAACTGTAATTTTCCAAATGGAAAACGGTTGGTTTGTTGGTTGTACACTAAATCATCAATAGCCTGTTTGTTAAGTTTATGACACGACTCCAGGCAGCACACAAGCGGTCAGCATCAGCGCTGGTTTGTCAACTTGTCTGTGTCAAACTGTGACCAGAAATATCCTTCTTTCATTTTGCTTCTTTGGCAAAATACGTCTGTAGGCATGTGTGGTTGCACGTGTTACTGTCCCGCGAGTTAACAAATATTTGTTGCACATTTAGGGGCCGATCACAAAGAGCATGAGAACCTTTCCGTTCCAAAAACGCGAGGCACACCACACTGCCTTTTATGTTGACAAGAAAAAAAGAAGCGCAGTGCTCTTTTGTTTGTCACTAGGAAACAACTGAGTCAGCTGAGCCGTATTGTGCAAGAGTGTTGCTGTCGATGAAATAATTGTAATTTTTAATAATATTGTGATATTCAAGATCTGTAAAATCAAACAGCTCTGAATAACTTGAAACAGCAACCACAAGTCTCTCCTTCATCATTAAAAGTTTGCTGTAGTCGCCTTGACAACACAAACACTACTTTCACCTCAAGAGAAACCCTGCAGTGCTCTCATTTGATTGAAGCGCGACTGAGGTAACATGCTTTTTTCGCTTGAGCGCATAGTGCACAAGGGCAAAACGTGAGGTGTGCAGGGCGCATAAGCGGTGCGTAAAACACTTGCGGCCATTAGTAAACCATTCAACAGATTCCACTCTCAACGCAAAAAGCGTGTTCACTGTGATCGGCCCCTTATGCAGCCGAACTTATAATAATATAATATTATAAAATATAATAATAAAAAAATATATTATATAATAAATAATAATATTTTTAATCGTTTAACTGATACCATTAATCAGTTACAAACGCACCCTTTCAGTTAACGGTTAATCGATTATTTTGAGCATTCCCAATTAAACCGCATGTGCAGGCTAATTTTTTTTTTTTACTCACGAACACACGCCAGAGATCCGGCACAGTGCCAGAATACTTTAAGCCCTGTAAATATATATATATATATATATATATATATATATATATATACTGCTCAAACAAATCATATCACATCATGGATCTGAAAAAATTTAATATTCTTTTTTTTAATAAGTTGTTCTTTAGTTGAATGTGCTGACAACAAAATCACACAGGCATTGTCACTGGAAATCAAATGTATTAACCCATGGAGGTCTGGATTTGGATTCATACTCAAAACTGAATTGCAGGAATAGCTGACACACTCCAGCCACATGAGGTCCAGCATTGTCTTGCATTAGGAGAAACCTAGAGCCAACCACACCGGCATTTGGTCTCACAAGGGGTCTGTGGATCTCATCTCAGTACCTAATGGCAGTCAGGCTCCCTCTGGCCAGCACATGGAGAGCTGTGCGGCCCTCTAAAGAAATGTCACCCCACACCATTACTGACCCACTGCCAGGATGTTGTAGGCAGCATAACGTTCTTCATGGCATCTCTGGACTCTGTAACGTCTGTCACATGCTAAGTGTAAACCTGCTTTCATCTGTGAAGAGCACAGGGCACCAGTGGCCAATTTTGGTGTTCTCTGGCAAATGCCAAACATCCTGCATGGTGTTGGGCTGTAAGCACAACCCCCACCTGTGGACATCAGGCCCTCATACCACCCTCATGGAGTCTGTTTCTGACTGCTGCATCAAAATAATAGGCTAAATAACAAAACGGGATTGAATTATCAATCAAGTTAAACAGATTTAAAATAAATAAATGAAATGAAAATGAAGAAACTAAGAACTGAAAGCAACTCAGATGTTCCTTAATAAAACATGTTGCAGTTAACTACAATTATCAGTAATTTTATAGTCTTTTATAACAGCACTCCTGCAAGATTCTCGCCTGCTTTCAAACAAAAGTGATTTATCTATCATTTATATCCATTATTAATAGCCTACTTTATTAGTGCATGATTACACAGAATATAAATATGTTTGTCATATTTGTGTTTAATTACATGGAGTGATAAACATGGACATGGGCATTTTCAGAACAAGAACAAAATTGTTTTTATCTATTTATTTAAACTACATTAAATTAAACTAAATCTGTATTTCACCATTTATATGACTTTAATGAACTATTGATCAGATTATTAATAACTAATCAAAGAGCATTTTACTGAGCTCAGTGTAAAGTTTTGAGTTTAGGCCTACAGTAAAGAGGTAATATTAGAGGCATGTCTCTAATATTGGCCATCTAAAGATTTTGTATATCGCCCAACAATAATAAAATATTAATAATCAGTCTATAATGTAAGAAATCCTGCTACCCTTATAAGTCCATCTCTGGAAACAAAGTAGGAATAAAGAAAAAACTTAATGAAAGCTGACATTGAGACTCATTGTATCACACACACACACACACACACACACACACACACAGCTGTTGTCCAAAGTGTTTTCAGCTTCTTCTGTCTTTCTGCTTCAGTATTGAGGAGAAAGAATAAACAGTGTTTTTGTGAATCTGTTAGATCAGTTTAGAAAATCACTGCCCTGCTTCGGGTCCTCAGTGCAGACTGAAGTGTGTTTTCTGTGATAAATGAATGAATACTCACAGAGCTCTTCTGCAGTTTCTCACAGCTGGTATCAGTCTCCGTCTTCCCTCATCTGATGTGTTGAATTTCTGCAGCTCAAACTCATCCAGCGGCTCCTCTGACATCTCAATCATGTAGGAGATTGTTGAGCAGTGAGCAGGAGAGAGTTTCTTCTTTGAGTGTTTGTCTGATTTCACAAACTCCTGAATCTCTCTGGACAGAGTCTGATCTTTCACCTCCAGCAGACAGAGGAACAGATTGATGGATCTTTCAGCTGAGAGACGGTCATCTCTCTTGATCTTGTCTTTAATGTACTGTGTGATTCTCCTGATGTTCTCTGAGCTCTCCTCTGTGTGTGTCAGTAGATCCTGGAAGAGTCTCTGATTGGACTCCAGTGAGACGCCCAGCAAGAACCGCAGGAACAGATCCAGATGACCATTACTGCTCTCCACAGCTTTATCTACTGCTGAACTGAGCAGATAATACAGAGCGTTCTCAGAGCTGGCCTGTAGATGTTGATTATATGAATATTCTGATTGAATACCATCTGACTTATCTTCATGATATGAATATTCTACGTCACGAATCAACCTTATTGATTTTCTCTTCTTTGTTAAATGGCAGTAAAATACATAGAAAGCAGCCAGAAACTCCTGGAAGCTGAGATGGATGAAGCTGTAGACTTTCCTCTGATGAATCACAGATTCCTCCTTGAAGATCTCAGTGCAGATCCCAGAATACACTGAGGCGTTGGTGACGTCTATGCCGCTCTCAATCAGGTCCTCCTCATAGAACATCACATTGCCCTTCATCAGCTGTCTGAAAGCCACTTCAGCAAGTCTGACGATCACTCCTCTGTTGGACTGCAGGAGTTTCTCTGGATCTCTCTCTTCATACTTCTGCTTCTTCGTGTTGAGCTTCATCAGCTGTCTGAAAGCCACTTTAAGTTTGACAATCACTCCTCTGTTGGACTGCAGGAGTCTCTCTGCATCTCTCTCTTCATACTTCTGCTTCCTCTTGTTGATCTGAAGCAGCAGGAAGTGGATGTACATCTCAGTCAGAGTTTGAGGGATTTCTGCACTCAGATCTTCTTCCAGGAGCTTCTGAAGCACAGTGGAGGAGATCCAGCAGAAGACGGGTATGTGGCACATGATCTGGAGGCTTCTTGCTCTTCTGATGTGGGAGATGATTCTGCTGGCTTGACGCTCGTCGCCGATTCTCTTTCTGAAATATTCCTCCTTCTGAGGCTCAGTGAATCCCTGAATTTCTGTCAGACGGTTGATGTATTCGGAGGGGATCTGATGGGCTGCTGCTGGTCTGGAGGTGATCCAGATGAGAGCAGAGGGAAGCAGATCTCCTTTCATGAGGCTCCACATCAACACAGCCACTGATGAAGATTCAGTCACAGCACAAACTTTCTTCTCATCTGAGAACTTCAGTGTAATTCTGCTTTCATCCAGACCATCAAAGATGACCACCACTCTACACCGCTCATAAATCTCGGCCTCCAAATCTTCAAGTTCAGGATGAAAGTCCAGCAAGAGTCTGTGAAGACTGTACTGATGATCTCGGATCAAGTTCAGCTCTCGAAATGGAAGCACAAACATGAAATCTACATCCTGATGGTCTTTTCCCTCTGCCCAGTCCAGGATGAACTTCTGCACAGAGACGGTTTTCCCCATTCCAGCGATGCCTTTAGTGAGAACAGTCTTGATCTGTGGTTTCTCCTTTTTGATCTTCTCCTCGTGTTCTGCTCCAGCTGAGGCTTTAAAGATGTCATTGCAGTAGACTGGAGTGTGTTGTGAGGGTTTTGTTCTGGCTGTTTTCTCCATCTGTAAAACCTCATGTTGTTCATTCACTCCTTCACTCTCTCCTTCTATGATGTAGAGCTGTGTGTAGATCCTGTTCAGGAGGGTTCCAGTCTCTTGATGGTTGATTCCCTCAAATAATCTCTCATACTTGTTCTTCATGCTGGTTTTGTGCTGGTCTTTGACTCTCTGGAGTTCATCTTGTTCTGGTTGGAGTGAATCCTGCTGCAGGTTTCCAGTCTGATCATCTCTATCCACACTGCGGGAACAACAACAACACACAGAATTAATGAGTGTAAAGATCCCCTAGTAAAGCCATGTGTGTTTTCTCTGAACCAGCTGAGACACAACACACAGATTTACTCCAGAACCAAACTCTAGTGATGCAGAAACTGTCCCAGATCAGCAAGAACTGGCTTCAGTCTTCAAATGACTCTCACAGCTCTATTGTGAAGCACTTTAAACACCACACACTGATCACATCTGCTGCTCAAAATGCTGTAAACATTCAACAGTAAATAATAATCCTCTGCATTCTCACTGTCTGAATCTGTCAGTGCTTCACCATGACTGTGTTTGCTCTGCTTCTGTCTGCTCACTTTCTGACTGAATATAGTTTTAGTTTCACACAATAATCTCAAGATCATACAAGCATTTGCTCAATCTCAAATAAATATCTCTTGAGCCCATATGTTACGACCCTTGAAATACCATCTCACTTCTCCCTCTTTGTCTCTCTGAACATGTTCATTCATCTTGTCTAAAATCTTTCTCTTGATCGCCCACTTTGGACATTTGGCTGACTACTGTAAAAGCCTGTAAACTCACTCTACTAACAGTTTGAGTAACAACACTTTATCAGTACTTCACCAATGATCAAACGTGAGTGTGTGGACACTTAGTTTTAAATGTCCCTGTATTTTCATTCATTCATTCATTTTCTTTTCGTCTTAGTCCCTTTATTAATCGGGGTCGCCACAGCGGATTGAACCGCCAACTTATCCAGCATTTGTTTTACGCAGCGGATGCCCTTCCAGCCACAACCCATCTCTGGGAAACACATGCATACATTCTCATTCACACACATACACTATGGACAATTTAGCTTACCCAATTCACCTGTACCGCATATCTTTGGACTGTGGGGGAAACCGGAGCACCCGGAGGAAACCCACGCGACCACGGGGAGAACATGCAAACTCCACACAGAAATGCCAACTGGCCTAGCCGGGGATCGAACCAGCGACCTTCTTGCTGTGAGGCGAACGTGCTACTCACTACGCCACCGTGGCGCCCGTCCCTCTATTTTGTTTCTGTAATAAAATGTCTTGACTGGACAGAGAGAATAAGGCCCAATCCCAATTCTACCCCTTAGCCCTTCCCCTTACCCCTACCCCTCGTTTTGCGTGTTCACATCAAGGGGTAGTGGTGTCCCAAATCTCTTTAGCTTGAAGGGGTAGGGCTAAGGGCAAGAGGTATAGCTGAGGGGTATAGCAGGATAGCTGAACCCGGAAGTAAGGAGATCCACAAATTAGTATTTTTTGTCATTATTATGAATTTTTACGACAAACAAAAATATGTTTTAATATATTCATAACCGCATTCGTCTTTTACCGTCATGCTTTAAAAAAAAGGCAAAAAAAAAAGCTAAATTTCGCGATCTATAATCCATAATCATAACTCATGTACAGCTGTCATGTACAACATTCTGACATTCGATGACACTCGAATACCCTGTCAGTAATGTCTTGTGTCTGGGAATGAGCTTTTACAGTGTCTGCTGTAATGTTAATGTTGTTTTTGTGTTACATAGATGAATATGGCCACGGAGTAAATGCACAGTACAGTTCCAATCTCATTGCCACATTAGATCGTTATGATAACATAATATATGCCTTCAGTGATTTCCTGAAGATAAACACCAAACAATAACACAACTGGAATAACTACAGCAGTCGTAATCGTCTGATCCCATATGAAGCAAGAGATTGCGATGACATATGATGACGTGTGCAGGTATTGAAGTGCTGTCCCAATTCTTGGGGGTAAGTTTTGAAGCCCTTCCCCTTAACCCTCGGTTGTAAGGGCCAAGGGGTAGGGGTACAAAAATAGAATTGGGATTGGGCCTAAAGTGTAATAATATCTGATCTTCTAGAAACACATGATCATATAAATGCTGCAGTATAACCGTGTGTGTAGAGATGATCTACCAGACAGCAGGTCTTGTGTGTTCACTCTTAAATGACATTGGTGGATTCATAGACACGTCACTCTTCATAGACACACAGCTGGGCTCTGCTTCTGCACTCTGCTGATGAACTGAACTAAAACAGAGGAGATTAAAGTTAGAACAAACACAGACCAAGGCTCATTTCTAGTAGAGAAAGCCTAACAGAACTATTAGAGCAGATTAAGGCAAAATCAAAATCACTGAACGAAGTCCACAGTGTAGGTGTGGGAGGAGCTTAATCAATCAGATGTGTCAATCATCATCACATGGCTATATAAGCAGCAGTATAAACTGCACTGTGTCGGCTGACTGTTTTTCCAGCATCCAGCAGCTCCCCTTATCCTCATCACTCAGTCTTCAGAAGGTCACTCACTGGGGGGTTTGTCTGCAGAGCTCCAGACTTTGAGGACAGCGAGACAAGTTCGTTCACCATCATCTATCATGACTGAACGAGCAGGAGAACTCCTGAAACATCAATGATAAAATCTGCTGCCACCAAATCTGTTGATCAGCAGCATATATGAGCCCAACACAACATGATGATGACTGCGCTTCAGTGGAAACAGACTCAGATCAGAGGAATGGCTGATCAGTCCAGCACAGAAACAGCAGGGGATTGTGTGCAGGAAAAGCCCTTTATGACAGAGGATCGAGAACACTTTAGTTTAGGTCAAGATTCATGCTTTTACTACCGGCTTATTGATTGCGTAATGTTAGGTATTAACTGCTCATTAGTAGTAATAAAGTATGATCTTATTGTGTATCCCTAACCCTACCCAAACCTAAACCCACCTTCTACCTCACTAACTATTAACAATCCGCTGATTGGTTTGTTAATACCATCAATTAAGGCCTAAAGCCTTACCCAGAGATCTTCAAGCACTCTCCTGCAGAGCTCAGAAACAACATCTAACACTTTAAACCCAACAGATCCACAACACAAATGACTTGATTCATTTATTATAAAAATACTCATCAGTTGCAGATATAAAAGAGACGATCTACCAGACAGCAGGTCGTGTGTTTTCACTCTTAAAATTTATTGGTGGACCCATAGAGCGGTCACTCTTCATAGACACACAGCTGGGCTCTGCTTCTGCTCTCTTCTGATGAACTGAACTAAAACAGAGGAGATTAAAGTTCAGCGCTGCACACACTGGAGTCAACACACCAGATATTATTCAACAGTTCATAATTTAAAACACTCTTTAAACAGCACTTTATGATACTTTTCAGAATGATTGCACAAAAGCTTTCTGGCTGTGTGTGTGTGTGTGAAATATTCTGACAGATTAAAAGCACAACTAACAGAGAGTAAATATAAGATCTAGTAAAAATAATCTTGAGAAATGTCCAGTGTAGGCCGAATACCTGCATCCTGTAGACAAATCCTGCTGTCCAGCAGTGTGTGTGTCCTCCATGATGGAGGGGCAGCAGAAACTCTAGAAGAAGCTGATGAACGATCACAGATCTCCAGTCATTGATCCGCCTTCATCATTCAGCTGAATGCAGTAATAGATCAGCAGCTGAGACACTCAAATCCAGAAGCTCATCACGAGGAAACCAATGAAGAATCACAGCATCATCCATTTGATGATAATAAACAATATCATACACACATTCACATTAAACTTCCCAGCAAACACATAACTATCAGAGAAACTACAGAGAACCTTCCCAGAACGTTCCCTCTTGGTTTTATTAATTTTTTTTTCTTCATAACCTTGATAGAACCTTCCCAGAACGTTCACTGTAGGTTAATTTTGGAATTTATTTTATAACCAAAAGACAACCTTCTCAGAACGTTCCCTGAGGGTTATTTGTTGGTTTTATTTTCGCAACATAGAGAACCTTCTCAGAACATTCTGTGTAGGTTATTTTCATATTTTATTTAATAACCAAAATAGAACCTTCCCAGAACGTTTTCTGTTGGTTTTGTTTTTATTATAGTAACACACACAATCACACACGTGTGTTTTTAAATAATCATTATTTATTTTTTTTTTGTTTCTGGACTTTGGATTTGTAATACAATTTGATGATTTATTATTTTATTTAAAAATAATTAGTATAATTAATATAATTTAGATATAATAATTTATATGCGTTGTCGACGTCGACTGTATCACGTGATTAATTCAAACCAATGACGGGCGGCTGGAACTCTGCAAGCAAGACCTGTCACTCACACGCCGACTCCAGCTTCATGACGTCGTCGGCCAGCTGCGCTAATCAGGTAGGTTTATCAATTGTTTTTTTATTTCTGTATTTTTTTAGGACTTTGTCAAAATCCTTGTGAATTTGTTCATTAAACCTAAATTATTATACCGAATGTAAAGGCTAATGAGACCAATAATCAGATTATGTACTTGCTATTTAAAAGCAAACGGTTAATTTATAAATTTATTATTTTTATTATATAATTATCATTATTATAATTTCTATTGAAATAGAACGTCTATTAATATTATTATTATTATTTATTTATTTATTAAATTTATTAATTTATTTAGCCACTTCAGAGTCCGTTTATTGAGGCTATATTATCTTCTTAAACCATACAAATCTATTAACTTAAATCATTTTACAGTTAATGGTGTTAGTTTAATTTATTGTTGACCTGCTCTGCAACCAAACCTTCGAGGTGGCCATATGAGCTGGTATTTTGTAAAATGGCAACGTGAGTACAATAACGTTATCTTTATCAATAAATGCACTGGAACGTTTTGTGTTTGCTGGAGTGAATGACACCAACTTTACCTCTATTAGCTTTAACCCCTGATCTGACACCTCAGATAGTTCACATTTGATATTCTTTCGTCTTAAACAACAATTAATTTATTCACTTAGTTTTAGTAGTTCGTTGATATTAAAACGTTAACAGTTAAGTGCAGGTTAAGCATCATCCTCATGTCCGCGCTCTTCTTCCTGTCTACGGAAGTTCTGACTTTTACTTTCGATTTCATGACTGCATGTTTAAAGTTATATTTTGTGCTGAATTATCAGGAATTCATTTAGTCAGCCTGATAAAGAAGAGTACCAACACTTTCAACGGATAATGTTTTTGGCAGAGTGTTTAAATGACTGTGCTTTAACTCCGTGTTTAATCAGTGTTTGAGGCTTAATCTTCAGGTTCAGACAGACATTTAAATCACTCTTACACATGTAAAATACCTTCATCATTTCCACAAATAAGCGTAATGGTAGAAGTATTAAACTTACACGCAGAAGTAGACGCTCTTGTGCAGCAGGAACAAGAGGTGAGCTCTTTGCCACTTTCGGTTCGTCTTCTTCTTCAGTATTTTTGGCGGTTGTCAAACTTATATGTGCTTTGCCGCCTCCTGCTGGACTACAGTGAGGAACAGGTTTCTGACATGGAGGGACACGAGAAAAAACATCACACTATAAAACCAAGAGAAATAAATGACTGCAAAAATATGTTACATTGTGTTACATTCATTCTAACAGACATGAAATCTCTTTCAGACATGAAATTAATTGCAGCCTGCATATGTTTTCCTCAGTGCCGATCCTAGCATATTTTCCAGGGTAAACGTAAGAGTATATCTAATAAATACTTCTCAATATTTGTCTTACATATTCATAAGCTTGACATTTTATTATTACATGTTGCACTGTTTTAGTTTGGTTACAATGTGAGCATAAACCATATGTGTGCTTCCCTATAAACAGTGTCTTGTTAAGTCCTGTTTGTCCTCTTCTGAGACGGTTATGACCATTTCCTCCCTATGATTGTTCCCAATTTCTCTTCCTTCACAGATTTATCGTTGGATTTTATCCAAATGTCTTCCTCAGTCATAATAACCCAGTATTCCTGCCATGTGCTCTTTCCATGTATATTTACTATAGTTTTGACTTCTGCTTTACTTAATTAACCCTGAAGGTCTGTTGTCTGTGATGTGAGAGATTGCTCAGCTAAAATGTCGACCTCTTCATTTCCTTTTACTCCTACATGTGCAGATAGATGACACCATTAAACATTTATTATGTAATCTGAGAATCATCTGATTTATTTAATCTAATATGTGGAGTCTACATGATTTATCAGGTTTGACCAGATGAACTATCTGAAGTTACTGCATTACTTCCCTGTCTTCATTCTCTCCATTGTAAACCTGCAGTAATACTATCACTATTAACTCTGCTGTATATACTGATATTAGTGTCTGTTGTTTATTGATGTTTTCTTCAGTTTTAGGACTGTAAGCTGCAGCACCTGATCAACCCTTTTCTGTTTTTTTTAATCATCTGAGTATAAAAACGTTGTTAATGTGAAGTGATTCCTTATAGTCTTTGACTGCACACCACACAGGCATTCAGATTCCCCTTTTATTTCTCCTTGTAGGCTCAGATCAGCTGAGGGGATTATAAACCCACAATGATTAACGTATTGAATTTTACTGCTGTTTTGTATGTAAACTTGTCTGCCTTGCATTTCCTATCGATCCCAAACGTCTATAATTAGTTTTACTCTGTTCCTAACACTCTGGTAATATTGCATTTGTGTGATGTTCCTCAATCTGCTCTTGTATGTTAACCTAATACACAAGCATAAGTCTTCTAAAGCTTAGTGATGTTCTCCTGTTTCCACCTGTAATGCTGCTAATGGAGTTGTTTTAAATGCTCTGCTGTATATATTCTTAGTGCTTGAGTTGGCTCTGTGTCTTATTTCTTTAGGTTTGTTTCATATACACACAGTCAAATGAGGATCTGATAAGAGCCCAGTATAGATTTCTCACTGAAGACCTACAGTAGTTGCTCGCCAACCCAGCCCAGACAAACAGCACAAAACATCACTTATTTTATTACATTTTGCTTTAATCTTCTCTACTTGCTGCCCCCATGTCAACTTTCATTACACAAGACCCAAAGGAATTCAGTTACCCTGATTTGTTCTGCTTGTTTATCATTAAATTAATGAAATTTCCTTCTGTTTCTGAGCAAAGGAAATCACCTGTGATTTTGTTACTGATAATTTTCTACATCTGCGTCTATACGTCTACATTTCTTTTGCATGTATTCCGCATTTCTACCCTTTATCCAAAGAGCTCCATCATCTGCATATGATTTCCCTGTATTATGATCAACTTTTGCAAAAGCATCCTCAATCATTATATTAAATAGTATTGAACTTCATACACTTCCCTGAGGTGTTCCAGTTTCCCTTACTTCAATTGATCTGTGAAATGAAAAGTCTAGTATAGTAGTAGTCCTATTATACAATTTAGCCCCATCTGTAGTTTATTTATATTACTCACCTGAATCCCGTCACACTTACTGAATCACCTGACACTTACTCTCTAAAAATCAAATTGCATCATTTTAAAATATCTTATAAAGTTGATTTGATTTAACTTAAAAATGTAAGGCTGTACCTAATTTATTACAATGTACATGTCATTATTGAGGTGTTTCTCTGTTCCTCCACATGCTCTGTGCAAATCTGTCAAAGAGAAAGATATCAAGTCTTTAATTATTCTTAATACATTTCTTTGGAAACTAACTCCATTGTCAGTGTTGTGCAAGTTACTTCAAAGCTGTAATACATTACAGATTACTTGTTACTGTTATTTAAATGTAATCCCTTACCTTACAATATTACTGTCTCAAAATTGTAATGTTACATGACTACATATTACTTTTTTAGTTACTTTCACCAAAATAACTACAGAATTAGAGCTGAACATTCTAAAATGACGAAACGTACTGCAGAGCATTTTACATCCAGTAGAAAGTGCTATGATGCAGCAGAATGACTGTGACCTATCCAGGCTACTAACAATACAATATATAATTGGCAATGTGAAGGCTCAAGACAATGCAAGAAAGCATGGAAGCCAGAATCACAAATGATCTAAGTCTGTTAAAAGTATGGTAGAGATAAAGTGATTATCTGGCAATATCTCTGAATAGCTTGACTATATTCATATTAGACACTACAGGCCTATATGTAAACTCCAATGTCATGACAAGATGCAGATTTTTTTTCTTATTGTTGCCATTTTTTTATTCACTTTAAATTTAAGTGGCTCACAACACAAAACTGTCCTGCACAAAGTGAGCGTGATGAACATACAGTAGCTTTCTCAATATATTGCCCGTGCACCGATTTCCTTTTTGTGGACAAAACTGCTTGCGAGCTCTCAAATATACGCTGCTCGCACGCAAACTTTCTCACGCTCTCTCAAATATGCACTGCTCACGCACACATTCTTGCACGCTCTCAGTACACGGCTCGCTCAGTGAGATTATATGCAGACTCACAATGTGTGTCTTGTGTTCCTTCTTCCTTTTGTGCTTTTTGATATGATTTATATTGGTCCACTATTATTAATAACCAAAACACTAAAATAGACTTACATGTACATTTTTTATATAATAATAAACCAAAACATTTTTGGCTGTGTGTTATATGATGAGATATTTCCAGTTTCCAATAATTAAAGACACAGAGAATAGATGTTGAGTGCAAAGAATACATTTTATTTTAGAAAAAGGTGCACCATACTAATCAAATAAAAACATTTGAAAATATATATAACTAACGCAAGCAGAAATGTTACTAATAGAATATAGAAAAAAACTTGATAAGGTATTATAGCCTACTGTACTATTTACTCTTCAAATAAATAAAATGTGCTCTTCCACATTGTTGATGAGATTTTGGAGAACATTTTCCCTGTTGTCCTCTTCATTTTGAGGAAAAGCTGTTCCACAGGGCCCCTGAACACGTCTATTGGCATGTACAGTGTTTTGAACATTACTATAGTAAAGTACTTCAATGAATCTGTTGTGGTAAAACTATAGTTGCTATAGTAACACAGCAAGTGTAATATAAACAAATTACCCAGTGCTGTAGTTTTTTTTCTTACAATATTAGTGTATATTATTCTACAATTCACCACACTTTACTGTAGTAAAACTACACTTTGTATTTTATTTTATCAGTTCACTATTCCTACTACTGTATGCTGAAGCATTTATTAACAAGTTGAAATATCTGATTCCAAATATAATCCTCGTAATTAACTTATCCTACCTGCTTCTACAACTTCTTAATTAGTTTATCTTATTCATATGAATTGTTTTCTCTTTTTATCTGTATTCCACGTTTCCTGCCATTCTTTAGCAACATCTTCAGTAATAATATTTAACTTTACCTTTATTAAAGGAGCATTAAAAGGGTAGTTCACATATGAAATTCAATTCTGTCATTTACTCACCCTCCTCTTGTTCCAAACCTGTTTAAGTTTCTTCTGCTGAATGCAAATGAAGAGAATACAGGGGCAGAAACAGCCATTATAGTTCAACAGTTCCTACTTTGGACGTGGCTGCTTTTTTCAACATTTTCTGGCACACAAAGTGTTCTTGGGACTCGATTACAATTGAACCACTGAAGTCACATTGACTGTCTTAATAATGTTTTTGGTTCCTTTTCTGGACTTTGAGCATCTCTAGACTCTTGCTGTCTATGACAGATGAGGAAGCTCTCAGATTTCATCTAAAGTGTCTTCATTTGTGTTCTGAAGATGAGCAAAGTTCTCAAGGGATTGAAACAACAGGTCAAGGGACAATCGTGCCTAAGTGCCTAGTGTACACTATAACGTACACCTCCCACTAGTGCAGATATACAGCCACATCACTCTGCTACTTGTGTGATATTACTCATATATTCATTCATTTTCTTTTCGGCTTAGTCCCTTATGACGTCTTCTTCTTCAATTTATTGGCTGTTGACAAACAACAGAATGGTGTATTTTCGCCACCAACTGGTATGGAGTGTCGATCAGTATGACTTAACCCCCCCTATTTATTTATTTAGTAAAAAAATAAAATAAAAAAATTTGCCACATACTGTTGCAGTCATTACTTATTGATACATTTCTCCATTTTTTTCCACTTTACACTATATCTGCTCTCTCTCGCACACACAGATATTCAGTATTTAAAACTGATGAAAACATTTAAACATTTTTAAGACAATTTTGAAAAACTTGAATCCACTTTGACTTGTCTAAAACACATTACTTTTTATTAATATCTGTGTCCAAATATAATCCTCGTAATTACCTCTTCCTACCTACTTCTACAACTTCGTAATTATTTTTTTTTCATATGAATTGTTGTCTCTTTTTATCTGTATTCCACATTTCCTGCCATTCTTTAGCGATATCTTCAGTAATGATATTTAACTTTATCTTTACTTACAGAAGCATTAAAGGGGTAGTGAAATTCAATTCTGTCATTTACTCACCCTCCACTTGTTCAAAACCTGTTTGAGTTTCTTCTGCTGAATGCAGATGAAGAGAATACAGGGGCAGAAAACAGCCATTCAGCCTAAAGTGCAATTTATAGTGTTATTTATAGATTATGTTAAAGAAAAAAAGAGGAAAGCCATTGGACAACAGTGGTTTGTTCTGCAGACATAAAGAAATTATTAAGGGTCTGATTATATTGACATGCTTATTAGGCCTGTATAAACTGCTTTTACAGCAGCCAGACTAAAATAAACACACTTCTTTTCAACGGTTAAAAATTCAGCTCTTCCATAGCAGCATCTAATTCAAACCCACAGGAACAAATACTATAGTCATTTACATTAAAGTATATAGGGTTTTGAACCATACTGTACACAATCTATTGTGGTAAATCTATAGTTGCTGAGGTAAGACATTTCTCACACATATTTCTTAAAGTGTATCAGTTCACTATAATCAATACTACAATATGTTATAGCCTTCACTATTCTAGACTGTACTATACTATAACAGTATCATATACTTTTCTGTAGTATGGCTCAAAAATATTACATTACAACCATATAATTATTTACAACCATAAAATGTCACAATGTAATTTGTAACTGCAAAGTAAAATTTAGTTTTGATGTATACCATCTGCCTGGGAGGCTTCTGCAGGGCCGACATTAAAGTCACCTTCCCCAGGAACTGGACCTGCTAAAATAGTGAGATAATGAAATAGGTAGAGTACGTAAAGAGTTATGGTTGCACACACCAGATTAGAAGTAAATGGAAACTATTACCGGAAGTGTTCTGGAATCCTCTCAGTCCTAGGCAAAAACAGAACCACAGTTTCACTAATCTAGCAATAACAAACTCTAAAAAAATACTAATAATAAAAATAGGAGATTAGACAAGCTATGCCTGTATTTGATTGGCCAGCAAACTCACCTGACCTAAGACTCATATAATCTGAACAGAAAGATGTGAGACACCAGACCCAACAACACAGAAGAGCTGAAGGTTCTTATCTTATCAACCTGGGATTCATAAGACCTCAGCAGTGCCATAAACAGACTTCATGTCATGTCACATTACTGAAGTAAATCATAAAAACAAGAACTGATTGCTGTACTTGTTCATACCTTTCAGTAGTCCAACATTTGTGTTACAAATCCTTTTTTATTGTTCTCAAGTAATATTACAATTTTCTGAGATACTGATTTGAGTTTTCATTAGCTGTAAGCCACAATGAATTAAAAATGAAATGACAATTAAAAGAAATAAAAACTTGAAATAAATCATTCTATGTGCAATAAATCTTTATAATAAGTTTATAGTTTCACTTTTTAAAATTGAATTACTGAAAGTAATCATCTTTTTGATGTCATTCTAATATATTGAGATGCACCTGTATATTATCTGTGATCACATTTTCTAAAGAGATGTCTAGACATGCAGTGTAGAGTAACATTACATCTAGACTAACACTAGAAATGTCTACTGAACACCTGAAGTATAGAGACAAGTGACATTTTATGTTTATGTGAAAACAATTTTATAAACACAGTTTACCTAGTTAATTAGTTAATTTACTCACTGTCAGACCATCAAAGGTGTAGGTGATTAATTTGGCTTTGACCATCAATTTGTATCATATGAATCCCCAAGAACCATGGCTAAAAATATGTTTTACTGTCCCACTGGAGTACAAGGTAACCTACAGCTTGTGGCCTGAGGATGAGTAAATAACAGCACATTTGCATTGTTGGATGAATTGTTCATTTCATCTGAGATGAGCCAAAACAGCTACACACCTTGGATTTAATTTTAAAGTAAAATATTCATTCATTCATTCATTCTCTTTTCGGCTTAGTCCCTTTATTAATCAGAGTTCACCACAGCGGAACGAACCGCCAACTTATTCTGCACATGTTTTACACAGCGGATGCCCTTCCAGCCACAGCCCAACACTGGGAAACACCCATACACACTCTTGCACACACTCACATGCACTACGGCCAATTTAGCTTACCCAATTCAACTATAGCGCATGTCTTTGGACTGTGGGGGAAAACCAGAGCACCTGGAGGAAACCCACACCAACACAGGGAGAACATGCAAACTCCACACAGAAATGCCAACTGACCCAGCCGAGGCTCAAACCAGCATCCTTCTTGCTGTGAGGCGAACGTGCAACCCACTGTGCCACTGTGTTGCCCTAAAAAAAACAATAACAAAATAAATAAAATAATAATAATAAAAAGCTCAATTCTGCATGGTATCATCAATTATTTGGCAACTGACCATTTGCAGAAACACACCACAACTTGACCCAGCAGTTTGTAGCATGACATAAATTGAACTCGATGTCCAGCCCTCCCGAATTTATATTTAAAAACAAACTCATGTCGTTGTGAAACTGCTGTTAGAAAGAAAAAGAGGTCTTAAAGCCTGATTGAAAACCCAGATGCCGAACCAATATACACTACAAAAACTTGAACACAGTATAGCATATAATACATACCAACAATGGAACAGGAGTCCACGTTGCTTTGCTGTACTTTTGGGTAAATTAGGTAGAAAGACTTTGTGCTCTGGAATGTTGAAAGCAACTTAGAACTGGTGACTGAACCTGCACACTGGTAGTAAAGCCCACTGGAAATCCTGAAATTGCACCTGTGAAATAAGTTATTTAAAAAAAGATTTGTATATCCAAAGTGATTATAGATGGAAAAAAAAGAGAAAAAACAATAAAAATATATATGCCTTATCACATACCCATGTTTTATAGTCTCTTTTCCTCCAAAATTGCACAAGGAAACACTGAAAGACAAACACTTTAATCTCTGATTTTGAGGCCAGGATGCGCAGATAAGTATGAACAACCTAAACAAAAAGAAACAAGATCAATAGTTATTACAGTACAATCAGTACACAGTTTTATTCAGTATTAGATTATAAAATTGTTAACTTTAATATTGAATAAAAAGTAGTACAGATATTAAATTTAAATCACCCAGTAGGTGGCAGTATGACATTATCTTCAGATATTAATGGATCAGTAAATAATTAATGATGCATTTATAGATGACTTTCTTACCAGGTAACATAAAAAGATTTTAATATACATTTGTTTTACTCATACTGGAACATTTACAAATAATAGGCAATATAAATATATATGCATAGCACCATTAAAGTAATAAATAAATTCATTATTGAGGAAATAAACTGAATTAATAAGTGAAAAGGTTGAAAATATATACTTTAATTATTAAACAATAGTTTACTTATATTACAAATAACTTAAACAATAATTTTCAAACTCAGAAATCAGTTCGGTATTAAAAAAATAATTTTTTGGACACGTCCAATAATTTAATAGACCTAAAATCACAATATGAGATGTTAATATTTTCATTTGTAAATTTTCCCAAGTATTCCATTCATTCAAAGGTAAACTGGAACTAACAATACACTGATACTTAACAGTATATTCTTCATTCATTCATTCATTCATTCATTTTCTTTTCGGCTTAGTCCCTTTATTAATCCGGGGTCGCCACAACGGAATGAACCGCCAAATTATCCAGCATTTGTTTTATGCAGCGGATGCCCTTCCAGCTGCAACTCATCTCTGGGAAACATCCATACACACTCACAAACACACACCATGGACAATTTAGCTCACCCAATTCACCTGTACCGCATGTCTTTGGACTGTGGGGGAAACCGGAGCACCCGGAGGAAACCCACGCAACCACGGGGAGAACATGCAAACTCCACACAGAAATGCCAACTAGCCCAGCCGGGGATCGAACCAGTGACCTTCTTGCTGTGAGGCGATCGTGCTACCCACTAGGCCACCGTGGCGCCCAGTATATTCTTCATTTCCTGATAAACAATTAAACATCAACACCAGTTACTACCATTGGTAGTGAAAATATCATTTTAGTTTAGTTTTTTCCTTAAATATACAAAATATAAAAAGATGCAAGTTATACCTGACACTAATATGATCACTTTAAACTTGGTTTAATGAAATCTCATACTGTTCCTGTTTTAAATGTGTACAAATGCTGAAATTTAGAGACACTCACTAAATATGTGAATCTCAAAACTTCAACCTCAAGCGGAATTTATACACATTGATTAAAGTGCGTGTAAAAATAAATAAATAAATAAAAATAAAATTTTAAAAACAGCATGTGCTGGTATGGCATGTTTATATGCTGTTCTCAAAACGAGCAAACCTGCATCTACATCACCAGCATATGCTGTTTTTAACCAGGAAAGCAAAGCAAAAAGTAATAAGGATGCAGCACACAATCGATCTTAGAATTATAATAACTTAATATAAATTTCATTTTGCTCAAAAATCAGATGGTCACATGCCCAAAAGTTAGAATAGGAAGCATGGCATCAGTGAAGATTAGAAAAATGCACTTGAGAAATCAATTTTACGTTACATACAATATTGTGTGTTTGTAAGTAATACAGGTAGAACACATTGTGTTACATAAATAGCTTTTTCGATGGTATATCGCAGCGATAGACCAATTCAGTGATGCAAATCATGATTCTTATCATCCCTATTATTAGCATAATGTTACAAAACAAGACACACCATTCTACATGATGTGGAAATAACCAACTAAACACATAATACTACTTGTAACATCCATGGCCGTTAAAAACATATAATAGAACTTAAAAAAAATGCAATAAAGTTAAAAACAGAACTTACCAAGACATTAGCAGGTTAAAGCGTTCCTCCGCTCCGATTCGTCTCACTGCATCCAACGTCTGATCGATCCCATGATTCCGCTCGCGCATAATTCAAATCTCCGCGCCTTAATTTGACCAGCATTTGACCCCGATTGAGGCACGTCAGGGCACGTCGCGACAGCTTTGACCTTGGTTAAACCTACCGTGGGCGGAGTTAGTGTAAATAGCCTTCGCCAACAAGGCGGGCTATTTACACTTAGTGCAAATAGCCACTCCGATAATAATATTAACCCCATCGTTAAAATATCGCTCATCCGTCTGTAGAACGTCTTTACTCATATGGATGATGAATGAAGCCTCTTCGTCGTTAAAATTATACCAACTATAAGGATAATCTATCTCAATCAAACCAACCTCCCACACACCTTTTAGATCTATAGTTTTCGCCAATCTGGTTCTGTAATTAGAAATTTTGTTTTTTAGGATATATATGACTCGATGCATTGCAGGGTAGTGTGATGTAAAATCCAGCCTCTGCCATGGTTAGGTTTTCATAAAATGACGTGAAGTGTAGGTTAACCATATCTTTATGGCTTCTGTAAATCCACCACGTCACGTTCAGGGATCCACGAAGAGAACTTGTCATCCCAACCTTTCCATCGGACCAAGTAAAATACACCTTTTTTAGTTTTTTTCTTATCCAAAATTTAAGGTTAGATAACGCCTGCGGGGTCGCGTTGTCATCAGGCATTGCAGGTGCTGTTTCTGGTGTGTTGCTGTAGCAGCAGGCAGATGTGAATTCTTGAGACATCCTTGATGGTCCGTATCGTTTTGTTTGAATGTCAGCAGGGGCTGTTAGCTCACTCCTTTTTATGGCTGTAATATGTGGGCGGAGTTACTTTGAATTTAGGGAGGGTGGGGTCTTTCTCGTTAGGTTTAAACAACTGCTTCCTTACAGAATTGTATCTGTCATACTTTTCACACCATTTAAACATTTTGTTAATACATGAAAAAATACTGTCCATCATGTGAGCATCTTTCCACTGAAACAGGAATCTGAGTTTATAATGTAGATTGTGTTTCGTTTCCGGAATGGGCCATACATAACATTGGAGCCTTGTGTGATCTTCGCAGTAAAAAAAATATACCCAGTCATCGGGTAGCTTTTTATTGTGATCTCCAACCACACGAAATCGACCGTTTGGATAATCAGAATTCCATTCAGCAATATAAAGCGGTCGATCACAGCATTCTTTGAGGTCGCTCCACACGTTGCAATAAAATAATGTACAATCTTTTTCTGTAAAAAGCAGCGTGGGTGTCTCCCATGTAAAATCGTCTTCAACATCCGCTGTGTATAACCTCACCACCCGCCTCGTTTTGTCAAACTTGCATCTGACGACACGGTCTCCAGACATATGAAAATCACGTGTAACAACGTCTCTATAATCATGGAGAAATGTTGTCAAACAAACTCCTTCTTTTTTGCTTCGGTGCCCAAAGTGGTGGTCCATTTATTTCCACACGCCCTCTTGTAGGTGAATTACACATCAGTCTTTTCGTTTCTTTAGGAGTATGCATTGGTGGTGGTGATCCCATCGTAGCAGGATATTTTCTTTCAAATGTGTATATTTCGTATTTTAAGCAGAGCAATCATGTATGTATTTATACTTTTCAAAAACACCGCACAACTATTACGAAGAACCACCCTCCGCTATACATCTTCAGGATTGGTTAGCTGAGTCGGAGGGTGGGGTTGGAGGCGGGGTTATGTGTGTCTCCTCACTGCCCAAGTTTCCCTCATTCAGTTTCTGACTTGAGGAGAGAACGGTCACACTTTTTTACTCTCCACCCAATCTTGTGGGTGGAATAGAGGCGGGGTTATGGGGGGCGTTGTCTTAGATTCAGTTTGTGCTCATTCTTTCTCGACCACTGAACAGTAAGGATCTAAGTCCGGAGGATTCCGTAAGATCAACTAAAACTTTTTTCTTCAACATATACTTGCATTTAAAAACATTTTACTTGTAAAAGCTATCCTTTGTTTTGCTTTTTAAAAAAACTAATCGACTAACAGTTCTTCATTACGTTTTAAGCGTTAAGAAACAACTTTAATTTATTTTTTAAAACAGTTCTAAACTACGTTTTAAGAGTTAAGAAACAACTTTAGTTTATTTTTGTTGTTGTTGTTGTTAAAGTCAACTTTATGTCTTACTTTTTAAAACTTTCAACCTGTTTTTAACTTAAAATCTCAAATCCGTCTGTGTTTGAGAGAGAGAGACAGAGAGGCGCGCGCGTGTTTAGCCTATGTGTGTGCGCACACACAGTTTTCACACTTTGCTGTCAGAGCGCTGCAGGACTTTCTCCGATGAAACAAGGATTTCACTCCTCGTAAGATACATCTCTGTTTACTTCTTTAACAAATAATACAAATACTTGCTTTTGTAACAAACTTTTTACTCTACTAACATTTTAATGTTCTCAGTTTTTAGTTGTTTTTAATAATACGCTTTAACACTTTTTAACGGAATTAAAAAGAAAAACGAAACAAACTGTCGGATTTTAACACTGTGAAAAGAAAAACATTCATGTGAAAATACACACTTTTTTCTTGAAATAAAAGCAACCTTTTCCCCTCTTTCTATACATTTTTGTACACATTTAAACGTTTTAAGCACATAATTGCCCAATGCACACAAAAATGTCACTAATAACATGCCTTTTTCTCCCCGCTACGATATCAAAACACAAATTGATATCAAAAACCATCCCTAACTTCATAGCGGGGTGAATTTAAGGTCAGATGCACAGGTGTCCAAGTGTCCAGATTTGGGACCACAAGGAAGGGAGGGAAGGGGGGAGGGAGGGATATTTTTATGAGGGTCATAAATCAATCATTTTGACACATGCTGCCCGGGATTCTCTCTAGTGTGGATCCTCATGTGTTGATTAAGGTTTGATGAGCAGTTAAAACTCTTCCCACACTGAGTGCATGTGTATGGTTTCTCTCCAGTGTGGGTCCTTAGGTGTTGATTAAGGTGTGATGAGCAGTTAAAACTCTTCCCACACTGAGTGCATGTGAATGGTTTCTCTCCAGTGTGGATCCTCATGTGTTGATTAAGGGATGATGATACGCAGAAACTCTTCCCACAATGAGTGCATGTGAAAGGTTTTTCTCCAGTGTGGATCCTCATGTGTTCTTTAAGGGATGATGATTGGCTGAAACTCTTCCCACACTGAGTGCATGTGAATGGTTTCTCTCCAGTGTGGATCCTTAGGTGTTGATTAAGGTTTGATGATTTGTTGAAACTCTTCCCACACTGAGTGCATGTGAATGGTTTCTCTCCAGTGTGGAACCTCATGTGTAGATTAAGGGATGATGATGTGCTGAAACTCTTCCCACACTGAGTGCATGTGAAAGGTTTCTCTCCAGTGTGGAACCTCATGTGTAGATTAAGGCATGATGATGTGCTGAAACTCTTCCCACACTGAGTGCATTTGAATGGTTTCTCTCCAGTGTGGATCTTTATGTGTTCATTAAGGGATGCTGATTGGCTGAAACTTTTCCCACACTGAGTGCATGTGAATGGTTTCTCTCCAGTGTGGATCCTCATGTGTTTATTAAGGTTTGATGAGCAGTTAAAACTCTTCCCACACTGAGTGCACGTGAAAGGTTTCTCTCCAGTGTGGATCCTCATGTGTTGATTAAGGTGTGATGAGCAGTTAAAACTCTTTCCACACTGGGTGCATGTGAATGGTTTCTCTCCAGTGTGGATCCTCATGTGTTGATTAAGGGAAGATGATGTGCTGAAACATTTCCCACACTGAGTGCATGTGAATGGTTTCTCTCCAGTGTGGATCCTCATGTGTTGATTAAGCTGTGATGATTGGTTGAAACTCTTCCAACACTGAGTGCATGTGAATGGTTTCTCTCCAGTGTGGATCCTCATGTGAATTTTGAAATCGCCTTTTCTTCCAAAACACTTTCCACACTGAGCGCAGCTGAAAGGATTCTTGTTTCTCCTTTTCAAAATACCATCAGTCTGTAAATGAGTTTTTTCCTCAATTTTGACATGATGTTCCTCCTCTTTACTCCCCTCATTCTCTTCAATTAGGTCTGAAATATATAAATAAAACGTTAGTTTTCATTAAGTCTTAAAAACTCTCATCAAAAGCTGAAAAGTGAAAAGACACTGGAAACATTGGCTACACACACTGTCATTTTGATGCAAATTAAATGTAAAAAAGAATCATATTTTGTTTGGTCCATTAACGTGTACATATTTAAGCAGATTCAGATTAGTGCTTTTACAATGTAAATTGTGTCAAAGCCACTTAATATAGAATTATAGTAAACTGAAACTGGGCGCCACGGTGGCCGAGTGGTTAGCACGTTCGCCTCACAGCAAGAAGGTCGCTGGTTCGATCCCCGGCTGGGCCAGTTGGCATTTCTGTGTGGAGTTTGCATGTTCTCCCCGTGGTTGCGTGGGTTTCCTCCGGGTGCTCCGGTTTCCCCCACAGTCCAAAGACATGTGGTACAGGTGAATTGGGTAAGCTAAATTGTCCGTAGTGTATGTGTGTGAATGACAATGTGTGGATGTGTTTCCCAGAGATGGGTTGCGGCTGGAAGGGCATCCGCTGCGTAAAACAAATGCTGGATAAGTTGGCGGTTAATTCCGCTGTGGCGACCCCGGATTAATAAAGGGACTAAGCCGAAAAGAAAATGAATGAATGAATGAGTAAACTGAAACTGTGTCAGTCCAGTTTTCAGAGTTTCTTACATAATTGATCATAAAAGTCAGTTTGGTCATATTGATAAGACACAGATTTGAAAGTGTAGAAGTCCATCTATTAGCCCAATGACGAAACTAACAGCATGGTCGAAGGTTAAACGCATTTAAGCCTTTTCTAGTGCTTCTGAAAAGAATTCTGTTATTTATTAGAATTTATTTATATTTATTTTTTTAGCTCCGAATTTAATCTGACTCTAATTTTACGTGTCCGTCAAGATTAAACTGTATTTTTATTTGTAAAAATGGATCACATTCTTCATTTATGACTTAATTTAGAGTTTCGATTTATATCTGATTCCTTACTCTTCAATTATACGTTAATTGAGACCAAACGCCACTTAAGAGTTTCACATCCCAGGTTTATGTATCTTCTCACGGACAGTATATCGACACTCTGAAGTTAGTCAGGAGGAGGCAGGATTAACTAATATTCAAATAGACTGGTTGCACCCATCCTAAAAGAATAGTCAATTTAGCCAAGCCCATGCAACTTGCTAAAATCAGCGATTAGATGATTAAAGATTGCTGTTGGCAAAAAAAAGGCTCAGTCAAGTGTGCCTTAAAATCTAAAGTCTAATCATAAAGTTAGCGCAGACTCCACTTAATCTACTGAATATAAAAAGATTTCAGGAGAATTCAGAATGAGTCAAAACTTAACATTTTATTTGTCAGGTAAAATTGTATTATGCCAATCACATAATAAAACAATCAGAAAGCCAATTCAGAGATGATACTGTAAAAATACAACATCCATTACTCAAAAATAAATCAAAGAGTTAGAGATGCATATCTGACCAGAGAAGTACGCTGCTGCATAAGTCTCAGAGATGCTGCAATTGGGTGTCTTGGCTACAAGATCTCAATTATACTTGTTCACATTTCCTTTAAATACTCAACTCAGAACAAACAGCCATAAATTAAAGATAATAGAAGTGTCACCGAGACCCTTGCCTGGTGAATTTGAGAAGTTAACTATCTCTAAGGAGGGGGAACATCTGGCAAAAATCTTATCAAAGCCAAAAACCAAATCAACATATACCAGTGAAATAGTACAGTGACATTAAGACCATTTTACCAATCACACAGAGACATTTTAATTGATAACAAACATGAATATAGTGCTACAAGATAAACCAAATTAAAACCTGGGACATTTTATATGAAAATGTCATTGATCTGCTCTGATCAGAAGATAACTTAGGTGAACTGAGGCCACGTTTACACTAGTGCGTTTTCGCTTTAAAACGCATAAGTTTTGCTACGGTTACGCCATCCGTCCACACTACGCCGGAGTTTTCGAGGTGCGAAAACGGAGCGTTTTGGAAACGCTGGAGAGGCCGTTTTCATTCTAAAACGCTGCTGCTCCGTCTCAGTGGGGATGGAGAGAAACTGAAACCTTTGAAAACGGAGACGTGGCTGCTAAGATTCGCTACGTGATTGGGGCTTTTGGGTCATTGCGTAACCTTCCCTTATTCGTCAAGCGCACATGACTAAAACGTCACCAGCAGACAGCAGACCAGCCTTCACTGTATTTTCGATAGCCATAGATGTTTTATATTCATTTGTTACTTTAAGTAACAACTCAACCTCGTCGTCTGTCCTCAAAAAGACCTCTCTCGCTTTCTTTGCCATCGTGTTCATCGTTCAACCAGCGTTTGTTGACTAACAATAACCAAATGCCGAGCGAGACACGTGCTTCCTGTTTATACTTGAACGCGCATGCCCAGAGTGCGCGAATGGTCACGTGATATACGTTTTTGGTGGCATAGTGTGGACGGAGATCTGTTGAGAGACACATGGGTGAAACGCTAGAGTGGATGCAGATCGTTTTCATGCTAAAACGCTGTTTTAAAACTAAAACTAAAACACACTAGTGTAAACGGGGCCTGAGATGAAAGGAGATGCATGATCTCTCGCAGTCCCCCCTGGTGAGGTGTAGCTCTGTGTTTCCAGCCTATTGTCAACTAACTCAGGTTGATTTGAATAGAACAGTTGAACAGCCAGTTTCCTGATCTTCTTATTCTTAGATCACAAAGTTTATTGTTTTATTGCATCTCATGAAATTCCAAAACAGTTCTTAGGGTCTGATATTCTGCAGAGGTTAAGCTGTCTTTACAAAAGCTGTAAATGGCCTATTTTTATTCGTATATATTCATAATTACAACAAAATGTTTTTTTCTAAAATTTGTTAAGCAGACAGGGAACACTTGTTCATTCTGTGCCTGACTCGTAAACGCTTCAGAAAAAAGTTCTGGGATAACAGCTGAATATTTGCCTCGCAGACATGAGACATACCTGTACAGCATCTGCATAAAGGCTGGAATGTGCACCTTTCTCCTTGTGTGCTACTGGGCCATTTTCATCCATTCTGGGGTGATTTTCTTAATTTGAAAGCAAACGGACAGCAAACGGACTGTTATTTGGGGATCTTATACCTCAATACACTCAT
>CAIGQQ010027989.1:0-12874 GCA_903798035.1 Danio albolineatus
TATATAAACACACTTTAACAAGTCTTTCTCTTCAATACAGTATATACAGTAGTTCACCAAATATTGAAAATGATGTCATCATTTAGTACATATTTGAGTGTCTTTCTTCAGTTCTGAAAAATGCTTTTTGCTGGGACCCATTGACTTCTATAGTATTTGACTTTGCTAAAACGGAAGTTGATGGGTCCCAGCAGTCAGCATTATTTAAAATAATTTATTTTGTGTTTGAAACCCATAAAGGCTTAAAACCACAAGAAGGAGAACACTGTAAACTATAACAGAATTTGGTGAACTACCCCTTTTAGCTTAAAAACACAAAAGATTGCTTTTAAAAAATTACCCAAAGGTCACTTCAAATACAGGAATACTTTTGTTGTCAACGAGTTTCCTTCCTAATGCAATCACATATGAAGCATGCTATCTACACATCCAATAAACTTGCAGTTACACCAAAAAAATTTATTTATGTTGTTCCAACACAAAATTCTTATTCTTATTATTATTATACAAATTTAAGATTAATGAACATAAAACAACAAACTGCCCCAAAACTATTTCAAGAAGCTCATTTAAAGCTAGTAGTTTGACATTTTAAAAAGTTGCAAAAATCTAAATGTTTAGTATTAATGCAGCAGTGGAAGATTTATTTGGAGATCTTCCATCACAAAGCTGTTACTTATTAAATTTTATTTTGTTATTTTATTATTATTTACATCTGTTTTTGTGTGAGTGTGCATGTGCGTGTGTTTGTGTGTGTGTGTGTTTGTATCTTGTATAAGTTTTGATTAGGTCAGGTAAGCCCACACAATTAGTACCTAACTTTTAACAACACCTGCTAACTATGACTGCATGTAGTACTTTTCAACTATTCGGTTTCATTTAATTATTATTATTTTAATGACTAAATAAAAAGCACTAATAAAGATAGTTAAACTACCACTATTATTATTATCATCACTTCAAATAATTTTATTGTACAGAACAAAAGTACATTTTGTTGTACACTTGGCCAGCTCTATACCCTCACTAGGGTGCTTAAGGGTTCATGGGAGTATGTCCAACCAGTCCACAAGTGTTTTTTGGACTTGGAGAAAGCATTCGACCATGTCCCTCATGGCATTCTGTGAAGGGTGCTCTGGGAGTATGGGGTCAGAGGCACTCTGTTAAGGCCTGTCTCGTCCCTGTGTGAACAGAGTTGGAGTTTGGTTTGCATTGCCGACAATAAGTTAGCACTTGTTTCCTGTGCATGTTGGACTCCGGCAGGGCTGCCCTTTGTCACCAATTCGGTTGATCATTTTTATGGACAGAATTTCAAGCGCAGCCTTGGGCTGGAGGGGGTCCGGTTCAGGGACCACATGACTTCCTCTCTGTTATTAGCAGATGTTGTTGTTCTGCTGGCTTTATCGAACATGGACCATGAACTGGGGTGGTTTGTTGCCAACTGTGCCATGGCTGGGATGAGAATCAGCACCTTTAGGTCAGCACCTTTAGGTTTTAAAGGAGGAGCTGAGCTGAAAGGCAAAGCTCTCAATTTACTGGTCAATCTACATTCCTACTCTCACCTGAGCTTTGAGTCATGACCTAAAGGACAAGATCTCGGATACAAGTGGTCTAAATGAGTTTCCTTCACAGGGTGGCAGGGCACACCCTTATAGATAGGGTGAGGAGGTCTATCACCCAGGAGGATCTTGGAGTAGAGCCGCTGCTCCTCCACATCAAGAGAAGTCAGCCGAGGTGGCTCAAGTATTGTTTTGGATGCCTTGGGATCCCCCAAAGAAGCTGGAACAAATGTATGCAGAGAGGGAAGTCTGGGGTTCTCTCCCAAGACTGCAGCCCTGGCAACCCGGCCATGGAAAATTGGATGAAAATGAATGAATGAATGAATGAGAACAAAAGAAAAACAAAGAGAGAGAAAAAAAACAGTCTAAAATCTTAAGTTCTTTGTTTCCAGTTGGTACATCACAGAGCTTTTATTTCAGTGAAAAAAATGAAGGGAGACATTAAAGCTTTTTTCTTACCTGTCTTTTGTTTAGCTTTGTGTTTAACAAATGAACTAGACTACCATTTGATAAAGCCGGGGTCCATACTGTAAACTAGCAACAAGCCAGCTGTAATGTTCCATCAGGGTGACCACCCGTAAGATGGTTTTTCCCAATAAGATTCTTTGCAAAAACTAATTACTCCCAGAACCAGTTACATATCGAGAGTCAATATAGTGTGATTTCATGGGCAGCTGTGGTGGCATTTTAAAAATGTCCATTCGCCCACCATTTTTCTCCTACAGCTTGTTGTACAGTCTTATTAACATGTAGAGAAGAAACTTTACGCAACAGCCATCATACCAATCCCAATCGTCAATTTCACAGCCTGCTGTGTGTTTTTATCTTGCTCACCCTCTCTCACACATTCTCTCACCTTCCCACACACACATTCGCTCTCTCCAACACTCACAAACCCTCAGTCTTTCTCACTCATTCATTTCAATTCACCATGACTGCCATGTGAATATTAAGTGGGTTCCCCCAGTTCTCCTTGTTTCTCCAGCGAAGCTTGAACGATGCCAGTTATGGAGCAGCAAAAGAGATTGACAGATACCTGCAGAATTTGTATGAAAATTATCCTAGAAGGTCAAACGTGTAAAAATGTAATAAACTTCTTTCGTCAGCTCATCCAACTCAGTTTTTTTCTGCAGCAGACCAGTGTTCATTTGGTGAAAGAATGATAAGAAAAGTAATCTGACGCTGGCATTTTAAAATTCTTTTACACTGAGGGAAGGAGTTTGGATTAAAATATGTCCCTTCTCTGTAGAGGAACAATTGTTAAACATTATTCTAGGTGAATTAGTCCCAATTCAGCAAGTACAGTGAACAGTAAGAGAAGAGATCAATTAAAACTTTCCCTTTCAGAGTTCAAGAAAAAGTGCCAGTGAAGTACAGTACTTGTCATTTCTCATTTGGTTTTTGGGAACGCTCCCTGCGCCAGGGTATGGGTGCAAACATTGTACTTCCTCAAGTGTATTCAAGGAAACCTTTTTTTTCCGAAAACAAAAGCTTTTCAATCCGTTCTATCCAACGAATTGAAAACATAATTGGCTGGAAAGAACTACACTGACAAAAGTGAAAACTCACACTATTTCCTTCCCTACGGTAATCATATACAATGAGGAAAACACCACTTGATGTGATTTACCCCAGTACAACTTGTTTCAGATCAACATCCTTTTTGATTCTACACCAATGCATGTTATTTAATACTTAATATATAATAATTTCAAAATATTTACTCAGTTTTCAAGATCATTCTAGGAAAATTAGTCCCAACTTAGCAAGTACAGTGAGATCAGACTTTTATTGATCACTTCATAATAGTCTTTTTTAATCAAATAACTGATTTTTGGTCAGATAAATAGTACAACAAAATTGTAATTCCAAATCAGTTGTTGATTTAACATTCACATCTATACTGTACGCACATACATACATACTGATGAGGTTATTCACTCAGATGATCCAAACTATTATGACCATCTGTATAACATGCTGTTGTTCTACAATTTGCTGAACCATGCAGACCAAACAGGGCATTTATAAGACCCCTCAAGGTATTTCGTGGTAACTGGCCAAAATGATTTGAATATCAGATCCTTCAAAAAGGTCTTCATGGGGCCCCTTAGATCTGAAACCAGATGTCCAGCCAAACCCAATTGAGTGGTTTGGTATTAGAAGCCTTTGGATGTGGGTATTTTTTTTCTAGATGCACCTGATAAGACTCAAGTTCATTTATTCTGCACACTCATAAGATATTAGTAGATGTAACTAGATTTTAGGATGAAGAAATGTTATATTATTCGCTGAGTGAAGAGTGATTAACATTTCAGAACCTATATTTTCACTTGTGTACTTGCATTTTTGGATAAACACACTAAAAAGGAAACATTATTTGTACCCTTACACACAGAAATCAATCCATCTGAAAGAGCCACTTGCTTCATTACGCTGTGTGTTCATGCAGGGCATTTTTCTTTTTTGTGTGCAGAAGCCTTTTGCCAGAAATGAGGTAAACAGTGTTGCAGACAACATTAGCGAATCCATGATTTCTTAGGCCATTGCTTCAATTTTTAATCAAGCTATCCACTGGTCACAGTTGAAAGCTAAACTCAGAAATAACTTGTATCTACTGTATAAGAAAATAATTAAATAAGTGAAATTAATGGAGCATTGGCAAAAACTATTACATGATTTTTTCCTCTGCAGTAATTATTATTTATACGGCTGAAAGTGGCAACTTTCACAAGGGAACACCATTGTCATGAAAGGGTTTTAACAAATTTATATATGTATATATTCGTGGTGGGCTGTTATCGACGTTAACATGCTGTGTTAACGCGAGACTCTTATCGCGCGATTAAAAATTTTTATCGCCGTTAATCTGTTCTCAAAAGTTTAGTTGGGAGCTGGGTCTATCCTACGCAAGCTATGATGACTTTTACCTTGACATTTTAGCGTGGATGTATACCTGGCCGAATTGCACTAAAGTATTCACTGTAAAGTTTAGAGAAAATCAATACCTGCCCAAAGACCCTTCCTCATCAGAGAATTGATTGAATTGAGAATTGAATTGAAGTGGACAAAACTACATCCCTTTTGCTGTTCACTTGTTTTTTTTTTTTCTCCCTTTCCCTCCTTTTGGCCACATATTCCTCCTATAATCAATATTGTTGAGTATCAGACAATATCAAATCGAGTTATTTGTACCCCAGTAGCTTTTGTAAGCTGATGAGCACACAGGACAGATTCTAAGCAAAGAACTCTGTGACAAGTCGGGTCCTCTAAACACATCCCTATGGCCAGCTTAAATGCATCATGCCCAGAACTGGCTACACTCATCTACTGCTGGCTAACCTGCAGCTCTGCCTCTTCATTTGCTGGAAAAAAAGTCCCCTGACTGAGCCCGTTTTCTTCTTGTTTGCCACCAAATGATGTCATTTGGGTTTCTGCCACTGTCACCATTGACTTGCACAGTGGTGGTCAGTAGAGCCGGCATATTATTGAACTGTTTAAAATGAGAAGAAAAAACAAAATGAAAAAGAAAAAACACAATTTTTGTGGAACAGTTTGATGTTAATTTGTACGTGTCAAAATTGCCTATTTATCACAGTAAACCTGCTTTGACATTCTGCATTTTATAAAACACTACAGAAACAAAGGTGACAGGATGGACTTTGTTTCTGTATAGGTTCTTTGTTTCTCTTGTTGCCCAACATCCTGGTTTTGTGGTTTATCCCTCCTTAGACCATAATTTCCATCATGGCTCACTAGGAGCAAGACACAGGCCTTTGCGCCATGCAAAGTCCCTCACATCTTTATTTCTGCCATTTTTTACTGCAGCCAACATGGTGATTATAAAAACTGTTTGTTTGTTTATTGACCCATATCTTAATATGTGGCATTGCAAGAAGTGGAGCAATATGAATATTCTCTTAATTTGTCCGGTTCATCAACATACTGAATAACAGAAATATCCATATTCCAGATATTAAAAACATAAAAAAGAAGACTTGCAATAAGGTTTTAAGGTGCTAGGATTAGATTTGTTTGAAAGGAAGTTCTAGGAGCAAAATGAATGCTTTGTATGTATTTCATATTGTGAATGTGCATCCTGTCTGATGAAGATGAACATGAGGAATGGGGACAAAGAAGATGGGCAGTGCTGAGGTCATTGCAGGTGAGGTAGGGGGCTTTGGCCAACGGTCATGCCAGGATGTGAGAACTCTTTGTTCTCAGTTGGTGGGATACTTGAGAGGCTTCCATATGGAAGATGGACATGAGAGAAAGAGTCTAAAGGAAATGGAGAGATAGAGAAAGAGGCATGGAGTGGAAAGGGGCTTCAGAGGTGAGGGCATCGGGGCCTGTGGTGAACGTTGATTGAGTGACCCGTGAGGTCGAGCTCCATTCTAGCCCATCTGAGTCTGTAAGGAGCCTAAGGATATGAGCCAGAGGCATGCAGAGAGCAAACGTACACACAAAATGCTGCTTCACAGAGCTGAAACTATTCCAGTCGCAGTCTGCCCCACCAGGCCTGATAACAGCACGCTTTTACTGACACATCAAACACCAAGGGCAAATCTGACGGCCACCATAGAGCCCCTGCAGTACGAGTTTCGTTTCAGAGCACAAGTGACGTCAAACAATAAAATCATAGATATCATATTAGGTATAATCTGGAGCTTTATTTTTTTATACCTGACTTCTTGAAACATTAACACTTTCGCACAGCAACATTAGTATTTTTCATACCAGATGTGATTAGCCTAGGCTGGTCACTGGAGAGTATGATCAATCTGCTGTTATTAGACACCACGTTATTAACTGCTTCGTTTAAATCTTCTCACTCACACTGAGGCAGAGAAGGAGGTATAACAAGGTGCTTGTCATAAAATTTATCAGTGCTACACAATAAATATTTATTTTGGTTGTGCTAGCGATTATTTTTATTATTTCTAAAATACATGCTATGATAATTATTTGGAAAAATAATTGTGCTTTTTTCATGCAAGATACACATCATTTGTTACTAGAACGTTACCTCTATTCCTCAGTTAAACAGCCACTTACTTTCAAATTATAATGTAGACTAGCATATCAGTATCCATTACCCATCAGTGATCAAACAGATCAAACAATACGATAATTATTGAGCTGTTTAAATGACGAAATACATGTGCTTACACATATTTGAGAATCAGAATATCAGATATTTCATAACCCAATTAGGAAGTTAATGTTTGCAGACTAGGAAAAAAGAAACAAAACACCATACATAAATCATCAGGGCTGTGGTGTGTCGTGTGATAAACATGATGTGCCACCATAGAAACTTTAAAGAGATGCATTCTAAATAATGGTCACATTAAAAGAAATTGTAAAAATTATGCATGTAGGTAAGCAGAAGTATTTAAAACTAAAATGTATAAGGGTTCAATGTATAGAATGGCAAACCCGTCAACTACATATTTTCCACATATATTTTATCTGCCAGCCCTAAATGCAAGTTGAAAATGGATACATACTGTAGTTACGTCATTTTCAATGCAGACGTTCCAATTATATCACACCATCTTATAACTTTTTGAAGGTTGTAAAATATGACAAAGAATGTCATATTTCCTCTGATGGTTAATGCGGTGATATTTCAACAGAAAACCATTTCAAAATGGAACGGGCCAGTGAGTCAAGAGTTCAACATCCCAACTGCTCCCACTTCATCAGCAAGACAGTTCCCATTTAACTGCCGTCTCCATGTGTACACACTGACATGCAGCCTGTCTGTAATTCAATTCTGGTTTACTAAACGAGGCTTTCACCTCTCATAACCCTCCTGAGATTATATTGAAGGTCAAGGGAAACAGATACATGTACCAATGCAAAATGCGACAAGAAAGGACAGCAATACTCTGGAGGTTCCTTTAGGTCAGACTTAAAACCTTTAAGATTAAACAGAATTGGTGAGTTCTCAATGGCCAATTCAATGCATCAAGAAAGCTTGGTGGTAATAGTCAATTTTTGTAATTATGCATTTATCTGTTTGTATGTTAATTCCTAAATTGCATGCGTTAATGTGTATTTCTTTATTTTTGTTGCGCATTGCATGTGTCTTTCTTTGTCTCGCTTTCTTGTGTTGTTTTCTATTATTCCACAGGCTCCCATTCTAATGTGATTAGATTGGCTCTGATTGGCTGCTGTATGGTCTCGGAGACCTATAAAAGGGAACTTCCGGCAGAGTTCGAGGAGCTCATTTGTGGTGCGACGGTTGCTAAGAGTGGAGAGCTCCTGGATTTCCCTACCCTCCAGCCGATGACCAACCTTTAGTTTTTGTACAAATATCCACGTATGCTTGCAACTTTTTAGAGAGTTTGAGCTTTTAGTGGTGGCCTACATATTTATTCGATTACTTTTGACTTTGTTTATGTTTAGGGAGGAAGGTAAGCTTTCTGTATATTTTTTTTAAAGATTTACAGGTAATTCTGTTTATTTATTTTGTAAATTATTTTGTTTGTTATTTTGGTCTGTGGCCACCCTGAAGAGATGCTCATTTAAACTACTATTTTTCTATAATAAATATATTTGAAAACTCTCAACTGAGTGTCCGTGTTTGGTTGTCCACCGAAGAGGATCTTTTTAACGTTTTTTTTTTTTTTTTTGCTTGTTTGTTTGTTTTGTTTGGGAAATCCACCACCCATAACCTTTATTTATTTTTTTATTTTTTGTTTATTATACCTATGTTGTTTCTCCACAGATTTGGGGCATAATAGCATGTTTGTCTATTCATACTGTACATACTTTTTCAGTTCACTAATTTGTAATTGTTTCTTAAAACATTTTTTTCTCTATTTATTTATAGATTGGTTGTCTGTTCATAAATTTGTTTAAGAACTGATTGTTTGTTCATTCAATTGTTTGGTTGTTCTTTTATTCAGAAGTACATTTTGTCCATTCTTCTATATAGATTTATTGTACTTTCTTTCATAAATAAATATAGCATGAAAAAGGAAAAGAAAAAAAAACAAAGAACAAAGTGCAGAATTTCTTGGCATAAGCAAATGCATTAAAATGATTAATAAAAATATTTGTTCTGACTAGTAAAGTCATCAAACACACAAATTTACAGCACAAAGGAACAACCTTTAAAGCTATCAGTGATGTCATTCCTTCTGTCTTACCATTCTGGCTCTAGAAAACGGGCTAAAACAAAATACACTGTTATCAGTAAAGGACATCTCTGGCCAAAATAATGAAGAGGGTCTTCTGGGCACAAAGCCTCAACATCAGGATTATGATGTCTTATCACCATATCTGCCCAGGAGGAGCTGTATTGATTTCCTGTCAGATTTAATCATGCTCAGGACACACAAGATGCCATGACAGAAGCAGGTTAAAACATGCTGATCCGAGATCAGATTTTGGCTTTCTTTTACAGTGGATCTAGCTCAGATTTGTTTGGCTCAACGGGTCCAAAATCAGCATGAAAATACAAGCGCTTCATGGTACACCATGACGAGCTTTAATGCTCGCTGAAGGGAGAAATAGATTGAGGTGGAGGAAAGGACAAACCCACATGAAGTCAGGGTCTGTAACCTTCTTTGAGGACTTTGCACTGGTACCACTGCAAACAGACAAACAATTAAAGTGCTAGGAAAAGTGGTTAACTTCTAAACTTGCACAGATGATGAAATACTAGCTAAAGCTAAAGTCATATAGAACCATTGAAAATCTTTAGGTCAATCTTTGCAAAGAAATTTGTATAAGGCACTGTATATTTTGTTACATTACATTATGTTATATTACAGTATTTATTTGTATTACATTAAATACTTAATTAATCATATTAGTGTAACATATTCCAGTTCACTTAAATGTCAAGCATGTAATATGTGCAAAGTGCACATACCTCTGAATGTAAATAGAATGTTTCTTTTACAGTATGTCAACCATTTAGCCCTGTTTATTTTCCGTCAAAATGCCATTTTGACCCAGTTCACTTTATAATCAGGTGCTAAAAAAAGTAAATACAAAAATCAGCATACTAAAAAAGTATATATTTATTTATGAATAAAATATTGTTTTTGAACACTGCACATTGCAATACTATGAGCTTCAAACACCATTGTTTCCTCATTATTATGTAAAGTCTGCAACTGTAAAAGCCCATAAAAACAAACAAACAAACAAACAAACAAACAAAAAAACAGGCCAATTAGAATACAACACAGGATGTTGCATTGGTCACAAGGCATGCCTTAACTTCAGATTTGAATGTACTTTAGGTAACATTCTAAGTCATCTGGACCTGATGAGAAGCCATGTCATTAGGAGACCAGCAGTCAAAACACTGACTGATATGTTGGGGTTAGGGTTATAGGATATGAGATCAGTATTATGCATGCCCCTGACTGCCCTTTGAGAATATAACAATGATAATTTTCCTCCTTTATTTAAAATATTATCAAAATTTATATTAAAACTGTTTGTATTAAAAGTTGGATTAAAAACTGTAAATTCTCTGAAGTAAAAGAACCACAATACATTTTATTATTTATAATTAGATTATGCAGAGATTGATATTAATTTCTGACTGTGTTTACATTCACATTATAACTTCAAAATACAACACAATAGATCCCTGTCTCTTGTACTTATAATTTAGACAGACAGAGAGTGAAAGAGTAATCACTAAAGCTGCATCAGGGCAGAGCTCATTAATATTCACAATCATTCCGAATAAGATCAATAAGGACCTAAAAGGGGCCATTTCAAACAGTTAAAAAATATATATTTGTGTGGAATTGAGCTGAAACTTTACATAAACACTCTAGGGATATCAAAGACTGCATCAGAGCAGAGCTATAATTTGAAATTTTCACAACCTTTCCAAGTGAGGACCCCTTTGGATTCTAGGGGTATTTTATCAGAATCAGAATCAGAATCAGAATCAGAATCAGAATCAGTTTTATTGCCAAGTGTGCTTCACACACACAAGGAATTTGCTTTGGCTACAGAAGCTTCCAGTGTACATAAAGTGACATAGTGACAACACAGAATAAATATTATAAAAGACAATAGACATTAAACAGAGATGCAGTCCAACGATCTGGATGTTGAAATGTATGTACAGATTTGTTATAAATATACAGGTTATAAGGTGCTGCGTGCAAAAGAGTAAGTATTGCATTATATGTTGTTATAAGGTGCTGTGTACAAATGCGTAAGGAAAAGTATTGCATTGTATATTATTATTAGGTGCTGTGTACAAGTGCGTGTGAGAAAGTATTGCACATTTACTGCACAATAGGAGAAATATTAACTGTTCATGAGGTAGATGGCCTGAGGAAAGAAACTATTCCTGTGTCTGGCAGTTTTTGTGCTCAGTGTTCTGTAGCGCCGGCCAGACGGTAACAGTTCAAACAGGAAGTGTGCTGGGTGCGAGGCGTCCAGGGTGATTTTGCGAGCCCTTTTACTCACTGTGGAAGAGTACAGTTCTTGAAGTGTAGGAAGGGTAGTGCCAGTGATTCGTTCAGCAGTCCGGACTATTCGCTGTAGTCTACGGAGGTCAGATTTGGCTGCTGAGGCGAACCAGACGGTGATTGAAGTGCAGAGGATGGACTGGATGACAGCTGAGTAAAACTGCACGAGCAGCTCCTGTGGCAGGTTGAACTTCCTCAGCTGACGGAGGAAGTACAGTCTCTGCTGGGCTTTCTTTACAATAGAGTCTATGTGAGTGTCCCACTTCAGATCCTGAGAGATGGTGGTGCCCAGGAACCTGAATGACTCCACTGCAGCCACAGTGCTGTTCATGATGGTGAGCGGGGGGAGTGCAGGGGGGTTTCTCCTGAAGTCCACTATCATCTCCACCGTTTTGAGCGTGTTCAGCTCCAGATTGTTGTAACTGCACCATAAAGCTAGCCGCTCCACCTCCTGTCTGTATGCAGACTCGTCACCGTTCCGGATGAGGCCGATAACAGTAGTGTCATCCGCAAACTTCAGGAGCTTGACGGAGGGGTCTTTTGCGGTGCAGTCGTTGGTGTACAGGGAGAAGAGCAGTGGGGAGAGAACACATCCTTGGGGGGCACCAGTACTGATGGTGCGGCTGTCAGACATGATTTTGCCCATTCTGACTAGCTGTTGTCTATCTGTCAGAAAGCTGGTGATCCACTGACAGACAGAGCTAGGAACAGAGAGCTGGGTCAGTTTGTGCTCGAGCAGTGATGGGATGATGGTGTTAAAGGCAGAACTGAAGTCCACAAACAGAATCCTTGCATAGTTCCCTGGTTTGTCCAGATGTTGTAGGGTATAATGCAGTCCCATGTTGACTGCATCATCCACAGACCGGTTTGCTCTGTAGGCAAACTGCAGGGGGTCCAGCAGAGGTCCGGTGATGTCTTTCAGATATGCTAGAACCAGTCTTTCAAATGACTTCATGACCACAGATGTTAAGGCGACAGGTCTGTAGTCGTTGAGTCCGGTGATCTTTTGTTTCTTCTGGATTGGGATGATGGTGGAGCGTTTGAAGCAGGATGGAACTATGCGCTGTTCCAATGATCTGTTGAAGATCTGCGAGAAGATGGGGGCCAGCTGGTCAGCACAGGTTCTCAGACAGGCTGGTGAGACACCGTCTGGGCCTGGCGCTTTCCTTCTCTTCTGCTTACTGAAGACCTGACGCACATTATCCTCACTGATCTGAAGATCAGGGGGGGAGAGGGAGATGTCTGTAGGTGTTGATGGCTGTGTATAAAGATGGTCAGGGCGGTTTTGGCTGGAGGTGGCTAGAGGTGTTGATGGCTGTGTAGAGGGTGTCTGGTCTAAGGTGTCAAATCTGCAGTAGAACGTGTTCAGGTCGTTAGCGAGAAGTTTACTGCCATCGATACTGGGGGGAGATGCTTTGTAATTCGTGATGGTTCGCAAACCAGTCCACACTGATGCAGGGTCGTTAGCAGAAAACTGGTTTTCCAGCTTTTTTGCATAGTTCTTTTTAGCCAGTCCAATCTCCTTTGTTAAAGTGTTCCTGGTCTTGTTGTAGAGAATCCTGTCCCCACTCCTGTAGGCATCCTCTTTGACCTGACGAAGCTGTCTAAGTTTTGGTGTGAACCATGGTTTATCGTTGTTAAACGATAAGTAGGTCCTGGTAGGGATGCATAACTCCTCACAGAAACTAATGTATGATGTTACGGTCTCTGTGAGCTCATCCAGGTAAGTGGCTGCCGCTTCAAAAACACTCCAGTCAGTGCATTCAAAGCAGGCTTGTAAGACCTGCTCTGTGTCGTTGGTCCATCTCTTAACAGTCCTTAATACTGGCTTAGTAGTTTTAAGTTTTTGCCTGT